>VYZV01045819.1:56214-89924 GCA_013401275.1 Pandion haliaetus
GGGGGGAACGGACGCTGGCCCTGCGCCGCCTCCCGCGACCTTGTTTACTGGGCAGGGGCCGGGCAATGTCAGCGGCGGGGCGGCCTTGCCAACCTCCAAGGGCGCCGCGCTCCTCCCACTCCTCTTTGGCTGCTGGGCGGGGGGATCCGGCCTTCCAGAGGCAGCCAGTGGGCGCCGGGGATCCCCCGGGCTGTGGGGAGCAGGCCCGGCCCGCCCGGCGCCGGCGGCTGAAGCGGCAGCTGCGTTGTGCCAAGCCCGAGGGGCACGCTGGTGTCTTGTGGGTTAAGCGAAGGGTTTGAGACCGTCTCTTTGCACCCAAGCGCAGGGGGTGCGAGCGGTGGGATTACTGAAAGCCCAGGATGGGCGCAGAGAAGACGTGGGAGATACAGAGGGAGCAAAATTCGATCCTGACCACAGGCCTGGTTCAGGGTGCTTGACTTGTAGGTCATCACTGTGACCTGGATTAACAGTGACCAAATATCTGAAGACAGCTGCTTTGGTGACGCACTGGTCCCAAATCGCCACGTGACCCTTAGTTACTCTCTCTAGCGCTGACCTAAGGGGTGACTGCCTGAAGGGCTCTCGCGGTCAGCTCATCTCCCGGGATCACAGACGAGCTGGGAAAAGCCTGCACACCTTTCCTCTTCGCTGGAGAGGGAACTGTGATCTCCAGTGCTGCCTGGCTTTTCCCCAGGAGTCCAAGTCCACTAAAGGCAGGGTTTGCATAATGCGTCGAAGAATGGAGTTAATGTCAGCAAAGGACTTCCTGACATCCTGAATCCTCGTCAGCAACAGCAAGAACATGTGGCAGTAAAGCAACGATTCGAAAGAATATAGCCTTAATGTTTACATATAAGTCCTCAGTCCAATCTTTATATGTGTGTGTTTCTACACACACACAAATACGTATACTTTTTTCCATGGGAAGGAAAATACATTCCTAACAAGAAATTCCTATATTTAGTTTAATAGGCAAAGGAGAACACTTCAGCTTATCATTAGATTTTTTTTAACTTTATCTCATTTCTGTCTTCATAGTCATTATGGCTGTTATCCCTGCTTACTGCACTACTCCTACTGTACTACTCCCACTGTACTTTCTGTTTTATTATTTTATTGGGAGAGTTACTCTGTTATTGTTCCATCAGATATATTATGTTTTACCACAGTATTTGAATGTTGGCATATGGAATGTGAAATGAAGCAAAATGAAGATACCTAATAATACAATTGTAACCATTTTGATTTTTCCTGCAGCTGCCAGAAGTTGAAAATTTAAGAATAGATGTTGGAGTTTGCTTTTGACTGTTAACTTCGTTTGCCTGCAAGTTGCAGATGACTCATGGAAGTAAAAATACCATACAAATTTGTTTAAATTGTGGAGCATGTGTAGGATATCTTTTGTTTTGTTTCATGTTCTTCCTGAAGCCACTAATCAATGGCAAGCAAGAATCTCAAGAGCAACACTTTGCAATAAAATCTGAGTCAAGAAAGCCCTCCACACTAGGCAGTTATTCTAATTTATAAGGCCACTGTTTCTGTTCCGATTGAGATACTTTATTTTAATCTGCTGGTGTGCTGGCCCTGCTTAACATAAGTAACTTGAATAACCTTTCTGAGTAGTCATATTACACACTCTGTTCTGAATAAGGAAAAAGTCTACTAGGAATAATTCCCATTGTTTACATTCCTTTTCTTTACAGCAACTTGTTTTCTTATAGTTTTGCTGGTAGTTATATGCAGTAAGGGATGAACAAAAATCTTACATACTCATTTTAGCTCGGAACAGACAGTATAATTATAGTTGCAGGAAATATAGGAAGCGTCTTGCCTTCCCCAATTATTAAAAGGGCAAGGCTCCAGTAACTCAAAACCTGGATGCTTTTCAAATCAAAACAAACTTCTACAAGAATTTTACACATCAGCAGTGCAACAACTAACAGTTGTATTACTCCAGTGAGCTTCTGGAAGAAGCGTGTCTCCTTCATAATGCAAATTTGCTTCTCGCTCTTTGTATGATGGGTTATATATTACAGTAGGTTCTGAACTACATAGCTTTCCATTCCTATGAACATAAATTATATATCTGATATATAACTGATATATAAATAATTGTTAGGGATGTCCTGAATATTGGGCAAGACAATTAAGTTTTAGGCACAAAGGTAACAATATAAAGAAGAAGTTCTTTACTGTGAGGGTGGTGAGACACTGGAGCAGGTTTCCCACAGAGGTTGTGGATGCCCCATCCCTGGAAGTGTTCAAGGCCAGGCGGGATGGCGCTTTGAGCAACCTGGTCTAGTGGAAGGTGTCCCTGCCCATGGCAGGGGGGTTGGAACTAAAGGATCTTTAAGGACCTATGAATATATCAGGATTCATGGTCAGCCAAGGTGCATGTGAAGAAGACTAGGCTGTGAAAATTGTAAGCAATACAAATAACCCCACAATCTCTCCTGACTGCAGTACTGTTTGTCCTCACTTTATTTCCTCTCCAAACCATTTCCCCCTTCCTCCTGAAGCCCCAGTGCACGTGACAGTTACAAGTGCAGGTGTCGGAGAACAGGATTTTGATGGTGAAAGACAGTGCCAGATTCTGAAGTGCAGCATTCATCGGATGGGGTGTCATTTCTGCTGCTTTAATATTTTAACTTTCCTCTTCTGAACTGTCCTGGGGCAAGTTTTGAAAAGGCAGTAACGTTTTCAGTTCCTCAGTCACAGTAACGTTTTGCCGACTATCCTTAAGAAAATGGAGCTGCGTTAACATTCTGCTGTTTTGCACAACAGCTGGGTCTAGAAGAGCGGACCAAATGAAACCCAGATTCCTGTCCATTTGTCTCCTAATTGCTATCCATCACAATAAGCTGTCTCCCTTCTCAATGTTCCTTATGTCCTCCCCTCTGCTGAAGACACAACATGCTGTACTTAGGTCAGAGCCGTGTTCCTGGCTAGCCAGAATGCACAATAACTGGCCATGTTGCTGATGTCTAATAGAAGGTGTCTTGACAGATTCTGCCCTATCTTTTTCTCCCATGGGGACACAGATTTAGGGCTCTTCTTCCTAACCCAGCTGCCAACAGGCGCTGGAGACACATTATGATGTGCTGGGCTGGGTGCCCTCTCCTGACCAGCCAGAATACATGTGACAGCTAGTGGGGGTGCTGCTGTCTAGTAGAACGAGTCTTGGCTGAGTTCCCCCTGCCTTTTCCTCAGTGTGGACCAAAATTTGAATCTCTTCTCCCTAAACCACCTGCCAGTTTGTAGGAAGTTGATTATCTATTCAAATCTGGTTGAAATGGTTAGGAGGGATGGTTTGGCAAACAGGTGAACAGGCAATATTACTGAAGTTTTTTTCCCTTGGGAAACCAGACTAAGATTTTCTACTAGGGACAACGGCAACTTCTAATTCAGCTTTTGTAAAGAACGGAAAATGATGGCCCAGGAGGAGCAGTAAGTCAGGGTGGAAATTAATGGTAGCACTAGAAAGTTTTGAATGTAAGTGGAAGGAATGGTCTGATGACTGAAGGGCATTATTCACAGCACTTCATGAAATTCCCAGCAGTACCATGGGCAAAGCGCTCACCCTCTGCCTGCAGATGGGTCTGCATTTAGGCAATTGGATTGATACTTTAATCTACTAATGCGTTTGTTTTCCAAATATCCATGTGGCCCTTTGCATGGAAAAAAAGACAGAAATAGCATTACAAATAAGGGTCATATCTTCCCGTTCTCATCTTTCTGTCACCCAACGCTGCAGCCGCAGGAGCTGTCGAGCTGCCGAGGGCTCCCGGCACGGCCAAAAATAGCCAAAGTAGGTGAAAGGTTGTGGAGCAGCACACAAACAGGCCGGCGTGCCCAGCCCTGCTGCTGGTTCAGCGAGGGAAAGGTCCTGCAGCTGTGCCAGCACTTGCACAATCTCCCACGCTCGCTCATAGTTTGCAAAAGTCAAGAGTACAGTAGCTGGATCATTTTACTGCTGGAGCTGCGGCCGGCCGCCTGTTTACAGCCGGAGCTGTAAACACCAGGATGCGCATGGCAACCCAGCAGCCCTGAACAGGAGACACCATTTTTCCTCATTCCCTGCCTTTGTTAGCCATGTCTGAAATTGTGTAACTGCTTTAACATCAAGGAAAAGGAGAGTGGATCGCTGGTTTCAAAATTGCTTTTCCAAAAAATAGCGGGAAGCTTGCACAAGATTAACTGTGGGCGTTTCAAACTTGGGAGCGTAGAGATAGCAGAGAAGGAGAAAACTGTTTTGGAGTATAGCTGTACCCTTCAGGAAAAAAACGAGGACTCGAACTGTGATAAAATATCGCTCAAAAGTGTTTATCTTGAAAAGCTTGTCACTAGAACATGTTGAATTCAGGAAGCTGCTTAGTATGTAGGAGAATAGTAATCTTCAGCCAAGTACACCATTGCAGAGGAAATAGATGTGAACTCTCAGTGTGGGCTGTCACTGATCCAAAGTATATAGCTGGACAAAAAAAAATGTCCTTCTGCAGCCTCAGCTGGCTACCATAGCTGTTCTTGTGGAAGAGTATGTGGCATCGTCTATGAGAGCTGCTGATGCAGGGGAAAAAGAAGAGGAAAGGTATCATCAGGACAGCCACCACTCTGGGCCACGGCTGCCTTTATCATGAACTGCCCTACTCTGGAGAAGAACACCTGGGAAACGTGGACAACTTATGAAAAATCAGAAAAAAAAGTAAATGTTACCAAAAGAATACAACTTTTAAGGCCTAAATATGTTTCAGCAGAATCAGAAAACAGTTCTATTTTTCTGTAGGAACATGGGAAGGGAGTTAGTGGAACTAGATGAATCAATTTAAAAGTTTTGGATTAGACATCTTAAGAAACACCTCACCCTAAGAAGGAGGAGCTCTAGCTTCACCTGTAACCCTTACACGAGTCACAGGCTTTGAAATGGTGCACATACTGCTTTTCTTTTTCACTGTGGACCACTCTGGGTGAAGATGAGGTGGTTTTGCTGAGTCTTTTGTATCAGCTGCGCTTGATACTGTTGACTGTAGCAGGTCACTTGGTAAAGTGGATGTGGTGGCTTGAGTTTCTGTGCAGAACAATAGCCTTGAACTCTTACTCCAGGTTATTTTGTCTGAGGCTGATCTTAGAAAGCACGCTGTTTCCCCAGTTGTTCCCTCTCAGCATTTCTTTCACCCAATCTGGAAGAATTTATTTTCTTTTAGTGTCTAAAATCATAGGAACTTGAATAAGAAATTTAGCATAGGAAATACTGAGATAAGACAAGAGACATAATTTAAAAGAGTTCTCACTACGGTGCTATCTTGCCACCCTTTCAAAAGAGATGTGGAGTGTATGGTATCACTGGAATGCTGTTTCCCGCAGTGTTTCGGATTACCCAAGGGAAGTTTCTTCCCTGTTTGCAACTTTGTGACTATTATTACTGAAGTGTGAACTCACAGATACTGATAAGTTGATCTCATAACTATTGGGTTTCCAAATGTACTTTACAGAAGGGAGCCACACAGTAAGCCTATGGGAGTTTTCTTATTTGATGAAATCTATAACCACAGACTAAACCATAATAACTGCAGTTAAATATGAAAATTAAGCTTGTGTATTAAAATAGTCATGATAAAGAACCAGTACAATAAAAAATGTTGCACTGCACAATTAAAATTGTTTGCCATTGGGCCCGAATAAGTACGATATTTTTGTGTCATATGACTAACGGGTATCTAATTACGGGCAAATCATCAATGCAACATGGCTGGAACATTAAGAAGAGCCTAAACAAGGGAAGCTCTCCATTAATTGTGGAACCGTTTTAATCTCATGGTATACTAGAGTCTAGCAAAATACACAGAGTTTCACTATGCAGTATTAGTATGTTTTCTTTTTACTGTAATTCTTTTAATATTATTTATTACTCTATCCACATTGGCATTTTCAAATTAATTTTTCAATTTAGTGCTCATCTAATAGTCACTGAACTGAAAAATAAAATCTTCAGAGCTATAGTGGTAGTTGGTGTCCAAGATTTCAGTCTACCTAAAGTGACATAAAAACCCACACTAGTTTAATATTTCTTTATTTCACTTGTTGAAATTATACCAATAATCTAAATGAACTGTGGTGGTTATATTTATATGCAGGCATTCATGAACATACATTTTTATTTAGTTTTTACATGGGAAAAGACCCCTAGACATTAAAAAATAGTGAACGAAGAAAGCAGTTTTAACTGACATATTTACCTATTTTTAAAAAGTTCAGAATGTGTGCAAATACAAATCTTGATTACCTACTATCTGGGGCATAATACCTGGGTACAAATAATCAGCAGTATGTTTGCAGGCATTGGTTTCACAAAGCTGCCTTTGAAAGAAAGTATTTCGATGTACTAACAGTAGGATACAGTCTGTGAAACAGAGATGAAAAATTTCTTTGTCTCTTGTGAGACCAGTTGAATTATAAATTTAGATGGAAAAAGTTTTGTTACTAACAAGATAGACTTTCATTGCACAAAAATAGATTCAGCGAAATGTGTAAGATCTCCCTTTACACCTGCCAGGAAACGTAATTTCCTCTTACACACTCACACAACTACTGTTGAAGTGTGAATTGTCAAGTCTTCCATTTCACAGCTAGTCATTATTAATAAATATTTAAGTAGGGTTGAATATTTGGGGATTTCCTCATTCCCAGGAAGAAATATAAGCTTAGTCTCTACTTCATTCAGTACTGGAGAAATGTTATGAAATTTTAATATTCAGATCAAGCAATAAATCTACTATAAAACACCAGAAGATACTCCAGCCAAGAGAAAACTTGGTAACCACCACAAGAGACCTTCCTAGCTTTCAGCAAGTGCTGAGAGGGAGGGCAGTGCTTCCACCAGGGTAGCTGATGGAGCACCAGTTTTCCCTCTGCTTTCCACTCCAGATATGCTATGTGGAAGCCTGAAAACCTGTTTCTTATTTGCAACTCTCTATATGCTGAAGCTTTAGAAACAGTGATAAGGAACTTATCAAAAAAGCAACCTGGAATTCAGAAATGCATATGTAGTTGCAGCAAGAGCAGGATAACAATTTGAGTAAGGTACTTAAACTGATATTGCGTGGGTGTTGCCACACTGAAGCGAACAAGGATATCTGTATTTATTTCTATGGGTATTTTAGCTTGTCTTAGAGTATGCACATCAAGTGATGTATATGCCATTCTCCTCTCATATATGGAAACACAGAGTCTTTAAATTGTAAGCATTTAAGTTAAAATATAAAATTCTTGCTGGATTCAAATCAGTGCCAAGAATCCTAGTTGGAAAGTGATTTGTACTGAAAGTGACCTCCTTTAAGGCCTTGGGAAAAATCAGAGATTTTGTAAAAGTGAACTAATAAAGATGCTTCTATCACCTTTCCCATTAAAACATCTTAGTCAAACCTTCATTACACTTTTGACCCTTCCTGTGAAATACAGTAAATGGATATGGTATCTGCCCTTTCCATGAAAAGGCCTCAGAGGAGTGTGGACTGCATTTTGAAAAGCAGTCTGTAATTTTGTGTGAGCAGTTTTGGCTGCTTAATAAAGTCTGTGAGACTGCAGCTCTGAGAGACTTCAGAGTTGTGAACCTATATCACCTGGAAAAATTACATGCTAGGTCTGACCAACATCCTGAATTTAACTGTACTTTTGAAAATGTGGGATAAATTTCCACCCCAAGTCACTCAAAGAAGACAAATTACAGCATTTTGACTCCCAGAATTTTCTCTTTCAAATAAAAAGGGTGTGTGCGCCCTGTTTAACCGTTCCTGGAGAAATCTATCTAAAATTGTACTTTTGAAACATCCAGATAATTCTAGCCCTTTAAAGTCAGTTCATGTTTCAAATCTTGTGCCAAATGCTTGAATGCCTTGGAGTGGAGAAGACCCAGAGGGAACACATAAAATTATATAGGAAAGGCACCAATTCACTCTTGCTGAGCAGTAATTTGGTTTGGTTTAGTAACCTGTGAAGTGGTTCACTAAAATGATGAACTTTAAGGAAACTGCAAAGAGTGTGATTATTGATATCTGCTGTAGGTGACCTTTATGTGCTGAAAAGATCATGAGGCAGTCAAGACAAAAAAATTACAACCTCCTTTTCTTCTTCTCTCTAATGGTCTGAAATTGAAAAATTGGCTCTATTGAACCCCAGTTAAAAGTTAGGACAGCCAAATAAAACAAGCCTACAACCTGCAACTTGCAGTTTTCCAAGTATGATATTTATATACCTTAGAGACTAAATGCTCCTGCTCGAGGGAGTCGTGACTCACCACCCTCATCTGAACATAAATCACTTCAGGTTATTTCTATCCATTCACTACCTCTTCCATTAACTTTCCCCTCTATGGTAAGAAACGCATTCCAACATTTCAAAAGGAATAGATAAAGGCACAAATGCAGATCATACAAAGCTTTTTCTCCTGATTCTTTTTTCAGTACTGTTATAAGGACTGGGCGCCTTGCTATCTTCCCTACTTCCGAGTATCTTTCTGGCTGCTCTTTGCTGTTTGTATTAACATAATCTAAACTCCTGCCAGTGTTATCAAATTTATGCTGGTATTGATCAGCTTGCAGGATATGGTTAATGCTTTAGCATCATAGTTCCTGGCATTACATTAATATATAACAGGTAACATTTCAAAAGCATTAGCTATGCAGATGACCTTTTAACTCTCCTTAGGAGCGTCTCTCACAGTTGTACAAAGTCAGTATGCTGATTACCACAGCATTCTGAGGGTGGCATTTTAAGTGTCACTCGTCATCTTGGTAAGGGACCAAAAATGCAGTAGCATGCCATTGGGTATGTCCCATGACCCAGACATTGCCTGGGTGTGCTAGATGCTGGGAAATGCTGAAGGGTGCCCAGGCCAGAGCCAGAAAAGCATTGTTTTCCTTGATGTAAATAGCCTCTAACAATCCCCCCATAATCACATCAGTTGAATTATTTTTTCCAGAGCTTCCTTTGGAAAGGGACCCTGCCTGGTCCTGTCCTATCCTACTCTTTTCATTTTCATAAACATATTTTCCAGAAGTACATTGAGAAATGTGACTAGTGTTTGAAATACGTGGTTGCCTTACTCTTCCAATTTTTTTCATTACAAAAGTTATTAACTTCAGAATTTTTTAAAAATTAATTTTATGTCTGATACCCTGTTTACAGCATGGTCAAAAGGGTATGTTTCCCAGTTCTAGTAGAAGTGTATGGACTGTCTGATCCTAGCTGCTGTGTGTATTTGCTACATAGCCTTGGTTTGGCCTAAGAGGAAGTTTTTATGCTTGCAGAACAGATTTGTTCTGTGTTATGACTGGGAAACTGAGCTGTCACCAGCAGTGTTCAACCCAGACTTTCAAATGTTTTTTTAAGTATTAGGGGATGCGACAGCTGTGTGTCTGAAAGTAGGTTAAGGGAAGTTGTTTACAGAAAAGGACAGGCTTGGTGTGCTCACTGTCTACGGCATTGTGGAAGAGCTTGCTGTGATGTTCTGTACTTGTCAGAGTTCAGATAACGATTGACGAGTTCACGTATGAGTAAAATGGACGATATTCAGCAGGATGGTATGAAACCTTCTTGCCAGCTGCAAATAGCACTAAGTATGATGCACAAGTGTTTCAATGTAAGATATTAGAGGGGATCACTGGGACATCCCTGAAATGATGGGCTAACTTCTTAGCAAGAGGGAAGTTATATATGTGTTATTTCCAGTTATTGGATAGCATGTGAAGGACTGTGAATGAAGTCCTAATCCAGAGTCCACTGCATTCAGTTAAATGTTTCCAGTCGTTTTAGCTGTAGTCTTCAGTGCAAACTGGATCAAACATCTATAAGACAGGAGAGGGCAAAATGCCTGGTGACAGGAAAAAGTCAGTTTTAGGCTTGAGATTTTAAAATTTTCAATCATTTTTAACAACATTCAGAAAATTATTTTGGAGTCTGATTTGCCCCTTGTTCAGCTTCCTACATTACACATAGATCAATTCAATGAGTTGAAAATTGTTTTCTTATGACTGTCTAACTTGAGGAAGACAGTGACCTAGGCCACCTTTACAGCAAGGAAAAAATAAAGCATTCATATTCTTGTTCTGAAACTCTTTTCTGTGTGTGTTTTGTTCTTTCTGGCTAAAATAAGCAATACCTTGGTTTTAAAAATGCTATGAAGAAGTTGTGTCCATCATTGGTCATAGACTGGCAGAGGAAAGAAGCACAGGTGTCTGAACTGAGAGACACCAGCAGGGAGATCTGGGACCTGGTGCCAGGAACTAGGAGGCAGGAGGGGAGGGCGAACTGAAGAAACCCCCTGCGAGCACCAAAATCTGAGTGCACTCTGAGATCAGGAGGGAACCAGGGGACACCTAACCCTGGAACTGCTGAATGACACAGCAGTGTTACCTGTCTCTTCTCCAGATGCCTGGTACTAAGTAGTAAGAAAATATTAGAAGGGTAGGATGGAGCTCTGCTTGGAAATCTTTAACACATTGAGTGTTGCTTTAGGCAAGATCTCACTGAAGACAGTTCTTTTCAGTCAGCTGTTGGGGCCATGGCCACCACATTCTGTTAGAGAGCTCTTGTGAGCTTCCCAGACTAGACATGCATGACATGTCAGATAGCTTCACTAAGCCATCCCAACTGTGTCCATACAGTATAGACTCCTTCTAGGACAGATATCCCATATAGTGGTCCTATCAAGGCCTTTTTAGGGTTCATACCACTATGATACCAAAGAGAGAGACCAAAGGGCTCTGAGTAGCTGTTGCTATTATGATTCAGCACCTCATAGGTGATGACTTATAAGACATGGCGTTGCTGAGTTTTTTTGGTATGGCAGAGGAAGAGGAACTGGAAAAGAAAGTCGTCTTAAGACCCATACTTAAAACAAAACTAGTCAGAAGATGAGACATGGATTTTAAGTGCTGCACACTTTATTCCTAGCAAGGCACACAACCCTCCTTCATTGTTCAGGTCAAAAAATCTTTACTTTCTTTACTCCCTTAGACTTTGGATAGATGCTCTTGCTATCAGCATGAACAAAGTTTTTTTTTCATGACTCAGTGATGTATAGAGGTTTAGAGAACTCCCTTGACTTTTTACAGGAATAACTCCATTGCCTGCATTACCTTAAATTCTGAAACGGTACTCAGCGGGGAATCAGATGCTGGCCACCTCAGTCTACACAGTAAGACTTAGTGAAACATGGGCAAAAGTCCTTATGGCCCTTCAAAGTATTGCACAAATTATGTGTCTTATAGCAACAGTCTTTAGCTCTAAGCTACACAAAATTCTTTGAAAGTTTTTCACACCCCACTCTGGCCTTTTGTGTTAGTTCCTAAATCAAGAATGTGAGCTTTCTGCCCAGTTAGTCAACGTCTGGAGAGAACAACGCAAAGCTACTATTTGCTACTGCCTGCAGACATCCAGTCTGAAGATCCAAGTCAATGAAGTCATCTCTCATTGTAGAATGGTATCCAGAATGATCAGAAGCTGAAGGGTTTTCAGAAGAAAAAGGAGTCTGAGCAGATTGTCACAGAGAATGACTCTGGAAGATGGCTTGACTGCCTCTTTAAGAAGATTAGAGGAGAGGACACAAACATAGCTGACTCCCCGCTTTGTGCTGGCTTAGGAATGGTCCCTGGGATATTATGAGAGTTGGTGTCCATAGAGGCCAGTGCCCACACCTTGAATTTTGCTTAAGGCTTGGCATCTCTATGCACCTCTGAGTATGGTAGAGAATAGGGTTAATTTGGGGAAGAGGAGATGACGCCTGAATGGAAGACCTTGTGCGTTATCCTTTAGGGAAGTCGTTTTTCAGTCAACTGCACACAGATGCTTACCTTTTGGCATAGGGGATGTTGACGGATGGGAGAGCTCTGCTCAGCAGTGCAGAAAGAACAGTAGGCATGGCTGAAGTAAGGGCTGGGCTTGGAATGTACTGGAGGCATGTTTTTGTATGAACCCCTGTGTCCCTTTGCAGATTGGGATGAGGTTGGGATGAGGGGTGTGCAAGGCTGGTGGGTCATAGGTGGACACTAAATCCTCAGTCCCAGCCCCCACTGCCCATGGGCGGTGTTCAGCACTGGGTTCAGAGCCAATATCCTATGCTCTATATTGGGGCAGACAGTGGTGTTAGCATTAGGGTAGAGTTACAGTTAGGGAAAGAAAGAATGAAAGGAAAATTGAAAGAACCTAGATACCATCATGTCCTGTATGATCTGCATGGGCACGGACAGATCTGGTGTTGATAGTGCACTTAGACAACATTTTCATTTATGTACTCAGGTCATGTATTTTCTTGCGGGCACTAGCCACTTTGCTATTTTTTACTTTAAGGATTACTTCAGATTCATGTTTAGGGAATGAAAGAAACCCAGAGTGGTTTTGTACCACCTGTATAATTTAGAGTTCAGATGAGGGTTGGTATCCATACAGGACAATGGTTTATGATTGATTTCAGTGAAAACTTGAGCCACAAAGTATGTTAGAATCTGAGCCAATGTAAAAACCGAATCAAGTTGAGGGTGCCACTGGTCCAAATCTGCCTTTGTTATCTGCATCTGCTTTCTGAGTTCCCTTATGCAGGCACTGTCCTCAGCAGTGTTCTCATGCTGGGATGCATCTGCTAGAACATTAACTGTCCTCTCTGCCTACTGAAGCCACTTTAGGAAGCTCTCCAGATCCTTGTGTGAGGCCTGTACTGTCTTCAGCTCTGTCTCCAAGAAATTCTGCCTATCAACAGCTCTTTGGCTCGGATTAACCCAACAAGTCATTTGGCCAGTGGTTTTCTTCACCCTCCTGGTGTCATCATCGTAATACTCTCTAAGAAGTTTATTAATTGAATGCACCTACCGTGATGTCACCTCTATGCAAATCCTGTACTAACAGTTTGTTGTCTGAAATCTGTTTGGCAAGCATCTCTTTTGGGGCCTGTTGAAGGCAACGGTTTGGATTCCAAATGGGATTATGAATGGCAACCACTATGGAAGCCAAACGGCTTCTCTCTCTAATTTCCACCTTCACAGAACTATCAGTGAGGTGGCATCTTCTTTACAATGGCTTGAGTATGAAGCAACATGAAACACTTCAGCTCCATTTCTCCAAATTTTTTTACTTCTATCAACAATATATTTAATATAGAGAGACTTTTGAGAGTGATGCTGACAAAAAAAAGCATCTTGAGGTTGATTTTTGCTGTAGACCTTTATCAAACTGACTGTCTTAATGGGAATTTACAGTCCTGAAAATCAATCCATAAGGTGGACTGTGTCAGGAAAGGCTCTGATGATAGTTAGCAAAGAGCATTCTGAGAGGGTAATCTGTGAAAGAACCCTAATCCAATAGCCCTGGAAGTCATGCCAGCTGGTGGAGGGTGGCAGGATAATTGCAAAGTGCATTGCTTGAGTGCATAGTTTCAGTATTTTTCCTTTCATAATGATCTCCCAGTTCATTATCACAGAGAAGCTTCTACAAATACTATTACAAGAAGCTTCTAACCTGTTTTGAAAATGGTGGAATTGTCTCAGAAAATAACATGTCTATGAAACAAGTTTTCTGTTAAATCCGTATTGACAATATATGAATTGCGCATTAACTTTTGCCTTAATTTCTGAGACCAAACAGGGAGATGAAAGGGGTGTACCTGTGGGCTCCATTTCTGTTTAAATGTTGGAGAAAGAGAAGGGAGAATGCCTGAGGAAAAAAAAAAAAAGTGATGGCAAAAAGGGAATAATTGAGTGGAAGAAAGAAAATGGGAGGAAGAAGTGGAAATAGATTCCTTGATGTGTTCTTCCTTACATCTTTTGGTTTTGTTTAACTTCCCTTATACTTTTACCTTATTCCACCTTTTTCTTCTCTCTGTTGTCCTTCACTCGGTGACCTCAGTGTTCTCTTAGTACAATCATTTTTGTAAATCAAGGAATTCATGTCCAAGACCAAGGTCTTTTTTAATATTATGAATCCTAAATTCAAAACTTTCTTGAGCTTAATAAATATTCCATTTGTTTCATTTTTGTTTCTATTGCTAGAAAAAATGTAGTTTAAAAGAAAAGGGCAAAAGGGTAATTTTTTACTTTTGTTCGTTTTCCTCTCTGCTTACAAAAATATCTCTAGAACAACAGGGAACCTTATTTTAAAATGCTTTTTTACAATGTTTGTTTCACTTCATTCCATAAAGAATACTTGGTGTCTCATGGTGAAGCATATTTTATGGTATCCCCGTCTGTAGTTTTGGAACAAAAATTATCTATGTGAAAGGTTCCCTGCATAGGTGCCGCTGGGGGTGGGTGATAATGTAACCTCCAGGGTGAGGCAGTGCTGCCACCTGTGTTCATTCACTCTCCAACAGTTCCAGACCTTTTCTGAACCCTGACTCACAGAGAGAATTTCCCATCACCTAGCAGAGTAGTGTTACAGTCGGTGAAATGGCAAAAAAGAAGTTCTGCTTCGGAAGCAAAAGAAAAGTCTCCGTATGCAGCCTGTTTGTCTGGCTAGCAACACAAATAGAGGGGCTAGTTTACCAGCCTGATGTTTCCAAGAAGCACTAGCATTTCATATCCATTGACTACCAGCCTGCTGGTTTACATTCCTCTCTGAATGTTAATGCTTTAGTCCTTTTTTTTCAAACATTACGTATTTTATTGAGTACTTAGTAATGTTTCACTATACTCTACCTCTACAAAAATGCCAAACCAGTCAACCCCAAATCTGCAAACCCAGTAAATCAACCGAAAAAGCTCTTCATCATTTATGCACTTCTTGTGGTTGGTTTTACAGGTGTGTCATATTCTTCTGATGGACAGGGAAACAAACTCTGTCCTTCTGACCTGGAAAGCTATATGATTAAAAGTTTTTGTGGAGGGAAAGGAAGATGACTAGCTAGAAGTGACTTATCTTCATAAATGATGTCACATTTGAATTACCTGGGTAAAGATTACGTTTCCAATAATTTTTACAAAACAAATTGATAGGCTCCGTTACATGAATATCATATCATGTAACATAACAGGCAGCTCCTAGAAGAGTAACGTCAAAACCAAATCTATAACGTTTGAGCTACTGTGGGTTATGAGCAACCTTTGATGTAACAGTATGGTTTCTCCAGTTCAGGTTCTGTTCTGCTAGTAGGTAAAGATGAACCTTTGCCTGTTCTGTGAACAGTAAGATTCTTGAGGATACCAATTTTCTGTAAGTATAAACTCACATAACTTCTTTTCCTTGACAGAATACTGGTGAGACCTGACCCTAGTTCTGCAAAGAACTTCAGTGCAATTCTGCACTGAAGATACAATGTGGGTAGGACAATGATCAGGGTAGTATATTATTATCATCTAGTTCCCAAGCAAACAGGCTGTGAGCATTTGAACTAAGTCTAGACAGAATTAGAGCCTGGATTATATCTGCTGCATGACATAAAATCAAAGCTACTAGCTCACATAAATGGAAATTATTTAGTTTAGGAAAGGTACAAAACAGTTATAAACATAGCTCAGACAAATTAGTTTTCTGTCAGAAGCATGGCAGTTGTAGTAGGTGTTGATTCTTTAGAAGTAGCCCATTTATGAAAACCAGGCAGCAATACAACAGCATGGCATTCCTATTTTACTCTGGGAGACAGTATTTAAATATCACTTTGCAACTGAACACAATAAAATGAAAAATATTATTTACTATTCTGTGGACTTCTCCCCCTCCTTACGTCTGAATTCATTGAAGATGTGTTGTTTTTATCGTTTGCAAAGTGTCAATGTTTCAATGACACTTAAATGACACTTTTCCCACCCTGGAAAAAAGCAGTTCCTGATTGATCTGCATTTGTCTGAGAGCTTGCCATGCCTACACGTGACCAAATATCCACATGCAGCATGATCTGTGTTTTGGCTCTGAGCAGAGATGGTAAGGGAAAACATGATATAGGTGTACAGAAATAGATTAGGTATTCAGGATTCAAAACAAGTCATTGTCAGATCTAATCTAGGCCTCTGGTCAAGCTATACCTGTTTTCTCTTTTAACACAGACAAGTTCTATAATATTTTCAGGGAAGATGCTACAGAGTTGAAAATGAAAACTTCCATAGGAATTCAAGTTTATTGTTCTGAAATTATTCTGTACATTCAAGTTTTCCATCTAAAATTTTGAAAGCTGTGCCAGTTTGCACTAACTGGAAGTCTGTTCCTTTGTTTAAATCAATAACAGCTAAGAAGTAAATGGGGGATGGTATTGCCACTAAATCTCTGTGTATGCTCCTTGTGCAAAAATGGAAGGAAATGTTTTTAGAACTGACGAATGCCTTCTATATGCCCAAGTTTCTGGGAGTGCAACTCAAAACCTCTTAAATGGACAACCAATTCTTCTTTCAGAAAGTTGATTTCCAGACTTAACACTGAGCAACCAGACAATACTGTATCCCCAGTCTTTGGCATAGTGAAAATATCTGCCACGGAACCTGCTGCAAAACATAAAGGCTCTTTTTTCCTGGCCCAGAAAAAGCATGGTTTTGCTAAGTGCTTTTTAACAAGAGTTTACTCCTGAAATGTGGAAAATCTTGGCATGCACTGTGCAAACATGATTTATGTAGCTGTTAGAAGAAATGTATGTTGTAGCCATTCTTGGTAAATAATCAGAGGTAAAACTTGGAATTTAGCAAACTCCCTAAGTTAATTGTATTCTAATAAAGGAAGAAGCAAAATTTTGTAAAAACAGTGTTATTTTGTCTAGAAAGCAAAAGGTTTTGAAATGGAGAGTAGATGTTATTACAATGGATGAATTCTATGTTCTTCAAGACATCCCACCCCAGCAGATTTCTGTGGTAGCGCAGGATGTCATGACAGTTAAGCCAGCCTAGGTTAGATATGCCTGTGTGGAACTGTCTGAGCTCAGGGATGCTGCCTGCTGAGATCCTGAAATGTTTTCTTCTTATAATGCCAATCCTTTATTTTGCCTGGTTGCTTTCAATCATACTTAAGACTCCTATTTACAGTTTTCATTTTTATTTGTTTTCAAAGTTTATAGTTGGTCATTTGAGTGTCTTTTGGTGTTCACTAAAGAATTTTTTTTTTTTTTTTTAAGTTTCTTTGAATCATAATTGCAGATTTCTGAGCAGAAATAACAAATTT
The DNA here is from genome assembly GCA_013401275.1 of Pandion haliaetus. NCBI lineage: Eukaryota > Metazoa > Chordata > Aves > Accipitriformes > Pandionidae > Pandion > Pandion haliaetus. Next base: position 73,336 of record VYZV01045819.1, read on the forward strand.
TTAAGAAAAGTCTTCAGGCTGCTTTAACATTCCCTTACTTTTGCTCTTTACATTCCTGGACTGTGTCACCAGATATACAAAACCCAACCTATCATGGCATTATTATATATGGCCAACAGGCAGCCCTGCAAGGTGTGGAAAGTCTGTAATTACTTTGGAGGTGACTTTACTGCAAATTCTAGAAGAAGTATCTTTCTTTTCCCTGAACATTTTGTCCCACTGTTTTCCTTATTAGTTGCAGGCCAGCTTATGTGTCTGATGGTGGCAGTGATGGCTTAAAATGAAATAGGAGTCTTAGCTACAGCACACATAGTATTAAAAATATAGTAGAAAGGGTCCAGTCCCCACACACAAAGAGATGACCCTCGGGTGACTTGGCAAAAGGAATCTGGGGTAGTTCTGTGGATCCTGCGCAAAGGACTGCCAAACTCACAGAAGTCAGTTGATGTCAACAGAATAAAACACATTGCATAACAGGTTCAATATACAGCACAAATTTAGATAGTAATATCTGCAGAATAATAATGGTAACAACACAGTAAGACATCAGCAAGCCAGGAGGTTCCTGGAGTACATTGATTATAACTCCCTCCTCCAAGTGATAGAGGAGCCAACAAGGAGAGGTGCTATGCTGGACCTCCTCATACTCGCCAACAAGGAGGGGCTTATTGGGGATGTAAAGATCAAAGGTAGCCTGGGCTGCAGTGACCATGAGATGGTGGAGTTCAGGATCCCAAGGGCAGGGAGGCGGGTGAAATGCAAGCTCACAACCCTGGACTTCAGGAGAGCAGACTTTGGCCTTTGTCATGGTTTAACCCAGCCGGCAACTAAGCACCACGTAGCTGCTCGCTCTCTTCCCCCCCACCCAGTGGGATGGGGGACAGAATTGGGGGAAAAAAAGTAGAACTCGTGCGTTGAGATAAGAACAGTTTAATAGGACAGAAAGGAAGAAAAAAATAATTATAATAATAAAAATAATAAAATGACAATAATAACAATAAAAGAATTGGAATATACAAAACAAGTAATGCACAATGCAATTGCTCACCACTCACCAACCAATGCCCAGTTAGTTCCCGAGCAACGATCTGCCCCCAGGCCAGCTCCCCCCAATTTATATACTGGGCATGATGGTACATGTTATGGAATATCCCTTTGGCCAGTTTAGGTCAGCTGCCCTGGCTGTGTCCCCTCCCAACTTCTTGTGCCCCTCCAGCCTTCTTGCTGGCTGAGTATGAGAAGCTGAAAAATCTGACTTAGTATAAATATTACTTAGCAACACCTGAAAACATCAGTGTGTTATCAGCATTATTCTCATACTAAATCCAAAACATAACACTATACCAGCTGCTAGAAAGAAAATTAACTCTATCCCAGCGAAAACCAGGGCAGCCTCTTCAAAGATCTGCTTGGAAGAGTCCTGTGGGATAAGGTCCTGGCGGAAAGCAGGGGACAAGAAAGCTGGTTAATGTTCAAGGATTACCTCCTGCAAGCTCACAAGAGTCCCATCCCAGTGAATAAGTCAGGCAAAAATGCCAGGGGGGATGTGGATAAACACATGTTTTTCCATGTCCATGTGGATATGGCCATGTGGATAAACAAGGAGCTCCTGGCCAAACTCAAACACAGAGGAAGCCTACAGACGGTGGAAGCAACGATGGATAACCTGGGAGAAATACAGAAACATTGCCTGAGCATCTAGGGATGAAGCTGGGAAAGCTAAAGCCCAAATGGAATTGAATTTGGCCAGGGACGCTGAAGAAAACAAGAAGGGCTTCTATAAGTACCTAGGTGACAACAGGAAGACTAGGGAAAATGTGGGCCTGTTGCTCAATGACGTGGAGGACCTGGTTACACAGGCCATGGAAAAGGCTGAGGTACTGAATGCCTTCTTTGCTTCTGTCTTTACTAGTAAGAGCAGCCTTCGGGAATCCCAGGTCCCAGAGACCAGAAGGAAAGGCTGGAGCAAGGAAGATGTACCCTCCGTGGAAGAGAATAAGGTCAGGGTATACTTAAGCAAACTGGACATACATAAGTCCATGGGCCCTGATGGATGCATCTATGAGTGCTGAGGGAGCTGGCAGATGTCATTACAAGGCCACTCTCAATAATCTTTGATTGCTCATGGGAGAAGTGCCTGAAGACTAGAGGAAAGCAAATGTCACTCTTGTCTTCCAGAAGGGCAAGAAGGAGGGCCCAGGGAGTCTCAGGCCAGTCAGCCTCCCATTGATCCCTGGGCAGGTGCTGGAGCAGCTAATCCTGGAAAGCATTTCCAGGCACATGATCAACAAGACAAACACCAGGAGTAGTCAGCATGGCTTCACTAAGGGGAAGTCATGCCTGGCCAACTTGATAAACTTCTGTGGTGAAATGACTGGCCTGGTAGATGAGGGGAGAATGGTGGATATTGTTTACCTGGATTTCAGTAAGGCCTTTGGCACTGTCTCCCATAAGATCTTTATACACAAGCTGTTGATAAATGTGCTGGATAAGCAGACAGGGAGGTGGGTTGAAAACTGGCTGAATGGCCAGGACCAGGGGTGGTGATAACTGGCATGAAGTCTTTGCTGGACTCTTTCCAGTATGTCCATGTTTCTCTTCTACTGGGGAGCCTGGAACTGGACACAGTACTCCAGGTGTGGCCTCACCAGTGCTGAATAGAGAGGAAGGATCATCTCCTTTAACCTGCTGGCAACACTCCTCCTAACGCAGCCCAGGATGCATTAGCCTTCCTTGCCGCAAGGGCACATTGCTGGCTCATGTTCAGCTTTTGCATTCACCAGGACCCCAGATACTCTTCCACAAAGCTGCTTTCCAGCTGGGTGGCCCCCAGCATATACTGACTCCCAAAGCTGTTCCTCCCCAGGTTCAGGACTTTGCACTTTCCTTACTGAACTTAATAAGATTCCTGTCCACCCATTTCTGTCGAGATCCCTCTGGATGGCAGCACAACCCTCTGGTGTATCAGCCACTCCTCCCAGCTTCCAGATTTGTGTCATCTCCAAACTTGCTAAGGTTACACTCTGCCCCATCATCCAGATCGTTAATGAAGATGTTGAACAGGATTAGACCCAGCATTGAGTCCTGAGGTACACTGCTATTTACTGGTCTCTGGCTAGACTTCGTGCTACACACCACTGCTCTCTGGGCCCAGCCGTTCAGCCAGTTTTCAAGTATACCTCACTGTCTGCTCATCCAGGCCATACTTCATCGGGTTCTCTATGAGGATCTTATGAGAGACAGTGCTGAAGGCCTTACTGAAGTCCAAGTGGATGATATCTACTGCTCTCCCCTTGTCTTTATACTTTGCCTCTAATTCCTCTTTGTAACTCCCTCACTATGGTTATCAGAGTGGCAGAGATAAATGCAGCAGCATACAGAGTTTTCAAAAAGACCCTGTCAAAGAGAGGATCAATCCCACTGCAGTTTTAAAGCCTTTAACTGAGAAGTGTAAGAGGATAGACAATACTGTCACTGAATCCTTGGAGGAAGTGAGTAGGAATTAAGTCTGCTAACATGTTGCCCTGATGGAATGCATTGTTGCCCTGCCACCTAGTGGCAATATGTCACTGTATAGCTGTAATGAAGTCTATTTATTATACTAGCTTTATTATGATTGTCACACTTTTATGAGGTGTTTTATTTTTCTTTTCTATGTATTAAACCCCTTGTTAATAATGGAAGACCAAGCATCAATCAATGTCAAGAGTCTTAATGCAATTTCTTATGTGTAATGAGAAGCCTGAATAAATAGGAGGATCAAGAATACTGAATAAAACTGTATTTTACTAGCAGCGTATCAAACACAGCAAAACACCAATATTTGAACAAACTTAAAATACAGAGGTGAGTAAGGAAATAAAAGCAGTGGTTTTGTAATACGTCATTTAGGACTGTTTTTCTGATCTCCTAAATTAGACGTAAAACTTCGTGATTAAACAAGAATTTAAAAGGAAAAAAATGAAAAACAAATGCTGGCTGTTCCAATCACTCTGTTATATCATGTGTATGCTCTACCCTGGAATATACCTGCACCCTCTCATCCACCCATCATATCTTCCTGAAAAGCGTGATGGTTAATGATACAATGTGTAGTGAAATGATTTATCCCATAAGAATTAAAAGGATAGGTTCATGGACTAAAGAAGTATTCAGAATGCAAGTACACGGGGACAGAATCCATGGTTTGGATGATGGAGAGTAGGACTGTCAACTGGATGAGATGTTAGCTTTTCAGGGACTGGCACTGGAGCAGCTCAGTCTTGCGAAAGATCCCAGCCAATTCATCTGGAGACTGGACATCCAAGCGCTTCCCATTGACCGACTTGATTGATCCTGACTTATCTGAAGATGGTAATTATGAAAATGTACTATTCAGACAAAGGTAGCAAAAGCACTTACAGTGGAAGGCTTACATTGGGCATCTCTATGGGGAGAGATCACAAAACTTGAGAGAGGCTGCAGCTTTGGGTAGCAGAACCCCAGGACTGATATCAATGGCATGAGCCTAATTATCCATTTATGAGATTCCCAAATGCAGTCCTCCTTATGCTATGTGAATGGCCATGCCAGACAGATCTCACAGCTCGAGAGTCACTTTGTACATAACTCAGCTTATCTTGAAGGAGGGTAGTGGTCTGAAATAAATGCTGAGGCATGGCAGTTGCATGTAATGCAAAAGCTTCTCCTTCAACATAACACATAGATGGTGATGCTATATGTCTGTTTGGTGAGAATTTTTTCACAATGCACATTATATGGACTCTGAGAAAGGGGGATTTTGGCACTGACTTCAGTGTAATCAGCACTGGCTCCTATACATAGACATAGGCCCTGGTCTTGTCAATGCAGTGTTGCACACTTACATGTCCCATGGAGCTCACTGAACTTTTTGCACAGTCTGTTTCACAGCCTACCTGTATGTCAGAGGTTTTGGGACAAGGATAGAATACTTCCCAAATATGAAGGAAACCCATAAAAATTAAAATATATACTATGAAAGAATAGAACTATCTCAGCACGCATTGGAAGTCATTGAAATGAAGTTTCCTGTTTGTACATAGAGAAACATTCTTCAGGTAAATAGGGAAGATATTATAATAAAGTCTTTATTAAAAAGTAGAACATCAGCTGTCTTTCTTTAGGATAGTCATAAAAAACCTACATATATAGGATGAACCAGTGGAAAGCAGAGTATCTGGTCATGCCCCCAAAAGATATTTATATTAACTGGAGAGAGTTGTATATATATTGGCTAGACACACATACAGAACTATTTTTATTTTCATCACAGTCATGGTGAGAAACCCAGGCTGAGGTGGGGATAGATTAATCTTCCTAGTATGGAGTGTGACACATAGGTAATGGTTCCTCTTGCACAGTTTGACATTTTTCACAGATATTTACTTTTCTATTAACTCTATGCCTCCTTCANTCTACTCAGTGGTTATAAACACAAAACTTCTTCATCATAATGATATAGTATAAAATTAGCAGTGCTCTTCTAGATCTTTATATGATCTGGGTTTTTTTTCCTGTGTAACCCTGCAACACTATTTCTTGGATGTGTAATAGATTGGAGGACAATTACAACACCTTTGTAAACTTTTTACTCTTAAGCTGCTTACAATGCTTTCAACATAATTCCATGTTATCATCATTTTGCTTTGGTATGGTTGTATTAATAGGACATTAATAAAAGCTGCTGCTTGTGAGTAGGGCTTTATATCTGTACTGTACTGCAAAGCCTGACAGCTAATTTTCAAAAACTAATTCCTGCTAATGAGTTACTACTCCTGGATGCTTTTGGAGAGGCATTAACAGTATGTGCCAGACCTGCCAGCTGTGCTGCTGGGAAGTCGTGAGATCCAGGAAGCACATACAGACTGCAGCCAGCTGACATGCAATTATGTAAAAGAAGATATTCTAGAAAACACTGCACAGCAGGTGTAGCCCAGGGAAGAAGAGGCAACACTAGCTGTTGACATAGAAATGGGAAGGGTTGCTGAGATATGAACTGGTGGCACATCATGGATGCCCTATGAAATACACAGTCCCCAGGCTGCAGTAAAACCTCTATCTTGCTGTTAGCTACAACTAGCAGGCTGTGGGAACTGAAGTGTCCAAAATTGAATCTCTCACAACGTACATTTACGTGATATTTTACAATGGATGGGTATAGTTGATGTGTAGCTCATCTGACTAAAAGATGTCATCCGCATTTAGGCTACAGGCATCTCCCAAAGCTTAGGCCTGCGTTCAGTCATGCAGCAGGTATCTCGCTCCCCTGTTCATTCAGAGGGAAGCCTAGAGGCATCAAAGGCTGCAAGTAGAGCTGTGCAGTGCTCCAGCATCCCTGAGCTGTTTGCCAAGGTCGCTGCAAGGCAGCTGCTGAGAGACCCCTCACCCTCTCCTCCATGTACCATACATAGGTTTCCCCCTGCAAAAAGGCCTTGGAAGCCCATGCTCTTCCCTGACAGATGAGACCCCCATGTAACACAAAGTCCCAGAAATGCCAGTGTCACTGTGGGGATGGAGGGCAGCAGCACTGTTAGGCACAGCAGATCTCCAGCCTCATGTGCATTCCCACACCTCAGCCCCATCACTGCCTTCTGCCGATTACACAAGTGGCAAGAAGAAACACCTTATCTTGGGAATGGCTGGGATAGGGTGAGCTCGCAGTGAGGCACAACAGCACCTTGGACAAATACTGCAGCAGAATCAAGACAAGAGTGACACACAAAATTTCATGGGCAAAAAATTTGATCCTCAGTTTAGGTTAATAGGTCCCCCCTTCCCTGCTTTCCCCAGACTCCTGGCACCATACAACCAGTTAAGACACCTCTGCATCAGCCCTGGTGGATGATGCCAAATAGCCCTGCTGTAAGCAGGTCAAACAGTGTACGCACATGAAATCAGTGCTTGTCTTAGCCACTCCAAAGTATGGCTTCTGCCTCCTCCACAAGGAAACAACCCTTTCCAGGAGAACAAGTGTTGTGTGGGGCCTCTGAGATGACATAACTCTGGCAAGAACTCTCTTTCCTCCTCCACGTTGGGCATCATGAACAGACAGTTTCAGGATTGTCACATTCCCTACACTGTGCTCACATGGTCCCACAAGGAACGTGGGTCCATGGGTTTCCTACTGTGGCACCTAACTGATGCTCCACTTGGCAGCTGCATGCACACTGACAGGGGTCCAGGATGTAATTGCATTGCAGAAGTTAGGGACTAGGTTCATAGGGCAAGAAACAAGTAATTTAATACAACTGGTTGCTTCCAGCATGACCAGCAGTAAGGTATCACTGAAGACACAAGGTGTCTACTAATGACGCTTTACTACTGATCCTTTATCACTCAGTACTTCTCTTCTGACCAGACTGTACATTTTTCCTTTCTCTGTACAGACTGTTGCCAGATGTCTCACCAGCTACATGAGAATATGGTCTGTGGATGGGTACTTACATGATTTGACCATCATAGGGTCTGGCCATTTTTAACAGTCCAAGAGGTAAGAGAGATTTATGTACACAGACCTTGACCTCCCTAATACTCCCCTCCCCTCCCTAGTCTCCACTGTAGCCCATCACTCCCAGTACACAGCTTTCCAGCAGAAAAAAACTCTTCTTCAAAGACAACCTTGGTCTTATCTTCTCAACCAGTATCTCAGATTTTGGGCTGTCTTCTGAAGATGTCCAATGTACTCCAGAAAGCAGAGGCCAGCAACTATTGCACATTAAGAAGTGCAGAGGCACTTTGGCACTGCAGAGCACTATTTCAACAGTGTGATCCCTCACGGATATATTTCCCACTGTCAGTTATTATCCCAGCACCTTCTCAATAATGAACTCTGTCAAGCTGGTGTGCAGAAGGAAAGCCACCACCCATGTGAGCCCCTGCTGTACTCGATGATCACAGTCCCAGAGGTAAGACAAGTACCACACTGCTTGGGGCCATGAATTTCAAGCAGATATCTCCTTTTCCTTTGGTGGAGACGCAGAAATAGCATCTTTCCTCCTTCCATCCCTGTCTCAACATCATCTGGGCTGTGCAACATCTTGGACTATCAGCACCTCTCCCTTCACCACTCAGGCAATGACTGTGCTGTGACTGCTGTCATTTATTCACCCTTAGAGCTACCTCCATCTCAGCCTCTGCAGCTCCTGCCAGACCCTCCCTCCTCAAAAGGCTTAGGGGTGAGCTCCTCCACCACAATCCTAGGAGACAAGGGAGGTGCAGCGATCACTTTCAGACCCTCCTCGCTCCTTAGCACTATTGGTCTTGGACCCTCACCTATGTCTTGCAGAGCTGCTTGTTCTGACCCTGTCCAGACCTGAAGTTCATCCCAGGCCTTAACTCTCCCTAATCCCTATTTATTCTAATTGACACTGGCTTTATACCCATCTAGTGTACAATTTCCTAAACAAGCCTTCTGCCTCCATCTCTTCTGTGGTGCCCACTAACCTCGAGGCTAAGCAGAGTGGGGTGGGAGTTTTTACTACCTGTGGACAAGATTTATTCTTGCCCCTGGCATCTCATTCTTGGTGCAGACATAGTTCTGTCATGCCTGGAGAGCGCAGGCAGACAGACCTTGAGAATGGCTCTGGGCATGAAATGCCTACATAACGGGGACGGATTAGAGGAGACATGTCAGTTGTATATACGTGAGAGTGTGGCGTGGTTTCAGCTCAGCCTGTAACAAAGCACCATGAAGCCGCTCACTCACCCCCCCACCCCCATGCCTGGCCACGTTGGGATGAGGAGAAAATACAAAGGCAGGCTTGTGGGTCGAGGCAAGGACTGGGAGGGATCACTCCCCACTTATGGTCACGGGCAAAAGACAGGCTCAACTTGGGGAAGAAACAAAATCAATTTAGTTTACTACAAATCAAAACAAAAACAAAACACAAGGGTATTAGGAAGGGAAACCAAACATCAGAACACCTCCCCCACCCCTCCCGCCTTCCCGGCTCAGCTCCATTCCCGGTGGTTTCTACCTCCTCCCCCCGGCGGCGCAGGGGAACAGGGGATGGGGGTTCAGGTCAGCTCGCCCCACCTTGTCTCTGCCGCTCCTTTCCTCAGGGGGAAGATTCCTCACTCGTCCCCTGCTCCACTGTGGGGTCCCTCCCACGGGAGACAGTTCTCCACGAACTTCTCCACCATGAGTCTTTCCAACGGGCTGCAGTTCCTCACAAACTTCCCTGGCGCAGGTCCTTTCCGCGGGCTGCTCTCCAGTTTCACACTGCTCCAGCGCGGTTTTTACCATGGAGTCATGGCCATCTTCGGGAGCCTCCGCTCCACCGTTCACCTCCCTGGGCTGCAGGGGGACAGCCTGCCTTCTCACCACGGGCTGCAGGGCCATCAGCCTCCTCAGGCACCCCTCCTCCCCCTCTTTCTTCACTGACTCCAGTATCGGCAGAGATGTTCCTCTCACGTTCCCCAACCCCTACACTGCCGGTTCCCCTTCTTAAATCTGTTTTCCCAGAGGTGCTACCACCGTCACTCCCCTCCCGGAGGCGGGTCCGACATTTTGACGCTGGGGACCTTCTAGCAGCTTCTTAAAGGAGCCATCTTTGCAGCCCCCCTCCCCTGCCACCAAAGAAAACCGCGCCACACAAACCCATAACAGAGTGGCATAGACATCCCTCAAAGCAAAAATGTTGGAATTGAGCTGCTTACAAAGATAGACATATCAATGCAGGAGATAGGTGTGTTAACAAATTGTGGGGAAGTAGTCAAAATGAATCACTGTCATGCACCACAATGTCTAAAATGGCACTAGATGCTTGCCTCCTTTCAGTCCCAAGTCGTAATCTCAGTGTCCTGTGAGTTGAGGGATCCCAAATCACCTTACCTTCTTTATGCTGCAGACACACAGCTCTCTGTTCAGGCACAAAGTGAGGACAGATAGCCCTGTTACAGTCATGTTAAGCAGTCCTATTCATTTTGGCTACAGGGAGGCAGCCTCCTAACTCTGGACTGAAAAGCATAAGTGATTTGATTTTCCAAAAGCCTGGGTCTGAAGGCCACTTGTCTGCTGAATTTTAATTTGTGTTGTCTTGGTGGAACACTCTGTGCTGCCATATCTCTTCCCTTAGGATTCTTTACTAAGATGGTTGCTGTGTCTGAAAGCTCATCGCATTCAGTAGTAATTTTCCCCAACTCCTCCACCATTTATTTTTAGATTTTGATGAGAAAAACCATACCCATCTACAACTCCAGGCACTGACAGCTATTTAGGATCAGAAGCAATGCCGAAATAATCATGCTCACCCACTGCAACATTAAACTCCCTTAACCAAGCAGCAATTCAAAGCAGTGGAACAAGACCCACCCCAGAACTGTTTTATCAGCTATCCCATTTTAAGAAGATTAAACTGTTATATTTCTCTGCTGCTGCTTTCATCTTCCCTCTGTGAGTGTCACCCAGGCCTCCAGGCAAGTGTAGCTGCTTATCCTCATCTGGAGACTTCAAGTCAGGAAAAATGAGGGAGAGAGAGCAAAAAATACAGGCCTATTTGTCAACAAGCAATGGGCATGTATGAGAAGAGCATGGTTAAAGAATGGAAGCCATGGCCAGGGCTGGAAGTCTCAGGCCCTAGGTAACTGGTTTTCTAAGACTACAGCATAAACTCAGAGCTGGGACACGGCTTGGAAACTTTTGTTGTGCACTGACACATTGATAGCCACTTCTAAAGAGATCCAGACCACTACTGTAGTAGTAATTAGTACCTATTATTGTTATCTCTGTAGATGGGACATTAAGGCCACAATTTCCTATTAATTTATAGCAATTAGTCCATCCAATTCATGGTTAAGGCATAATGGAGAGGACAGCAAAGATGACTGTCCTGGGCAGAACTAAGTACAAAAAATAAGGGGCATTTCAAAGAGATATTTTAGAGAATTAATTTCTTTTACGATCTTCTCTCCATAATGCATTTCTACTTTCAATCATATGAATAATTTGCCCTAAGGTTCAATTTGCTGTCAAAAATAGCACTTAGCTGGTTTCATTCATTTTAATATATCTTCATGATGTATTAAATTCATGGATCATCTTGTATGTACTGCTGATTTTAACTTAGACTGGTAAAGCTAAGCTTCAAGGTAATATTTGAGAGGTCTCAGGAATCCCATAATGAAATGTAGCATCCTTTGATGTTTGTAAAAATGCAAATTGTTGTTTTAAATCAAACATGAAGGATTGGACTGCAAACCAAAGGTGGTGCGGGGAAATGAGACAGTGCTTTGTAAAAAGCACCCAATAATTCTAAAGATCTCTGAGTGCTGCCAGTAATTCCATAATCTCAGCCTTTCTTTTGCTCCTTTCAACAAAGTTCTTGAGTCATCAGGAACTCGAAACAGAGCTGAATGGAGGCAGCTCTTTTGTTTGGTTTTTAAGAGAGTATTTCAGTCTATGTTCCCTAAGCCACTCATCCAGTCCTGCACAAAGCCCATTTCTCTTCCAGGTCCTACCATACAAGCTGTGGAGCTCTCCTCTTGCAGTTTCCTCAGTAATCCTGAACACAAGCACAGTAGTAAAGCACAGTAAAACCCTTCAAGCCTGAAGTCCTCTACAGGCCACTGAGTCTGCATGAGCATTGCCAGGAATCTTGGAAAAGTATCTCCCAGAGCTTTCCAGTTCCTTCCCAAGGCAGCTGTTTTGCTCCTATGTTTCCAAGCCCTTCCCAGTATACTGAGCCATTTCAAATAAAAGTAACCAGTTGCATTACATGGCAAGCACCTGCCATCTACAAAGGCACTAACAAAATTTCCAGAGGCTTGCTTTCTTGCATGACATTTCCATACCCTAGTTACAAGTGCAAAACCAGAAGCCTGGGTAATGATGTGTTTTAATGGCCAGAGTCTCAAACGTGAAGTTATGTTCATGATTCCTATTTCAGATGTACAGTATTCAGTTTTAGGACAACACAAAAACACAGTTTCTTGGAAAACGATGGTTATCTTTTATGGGAAGACTAGGATTCCTTAGGATGAATTCTACCTTATGAACCAGGCTGAATCCACAGTCATCCTGCTTAGCATTGCTCTGCTAAGGTTTGGTCAATTTGTAGAAATATAGCTCTAACTTCCAGCAAATTGCTATTTTAGTTGGTGTATATTATTATCACTTAATATTTATACTACAGTTCACCAAGCTTTTTCAGTCACAGTTGACACATTAATCTACTAACTACTGTATAAGTAGATTGACTGAAGAATTTATAGTCTCATATAAATAGCAAACATGGAGTGTACATCAATCACGATGTATAGTTAACATTGTGAATGCAGTTAGCTTTTTTATTTTTTGAAAGTGGGATAGAAAGGAGGGCACGCTGCTATTCCTCTTTCTCTTGACCTGGACTAGGGCTCCTGTACAGGGTAACAGTCCATGCCTTACCCTCCCTTCAACTTTGTATCTCCACAAGCCAAAAAAGCTGAGAGAGCTTTCAAGGTGAAGTGAACCTATCAGAGCTGAGACAAGTCAGGGCTACAGAGTGCTTGTACAAACAGCAGGGATGCAGCTGAGGCCTTCTGGAAAAAAGCCCCACTAGATCCAAATGGCTGTGTCAAATGCTGCTCTGTTTGAGCATGGATATGTTTCCCTGTCTTGCAAGTACCAGTGTGTTCTTGGCCCCCCCCTTAATTTCCTTTTCTGTTGCCTGAATAGCAGCAAAAATAAAATATACTGCTGCAGCCTTGCTACTCCTTCCTTGGACACTCCAGGCATCGTGTGGGCCACTACAGTCGGGCTGATTTGCAAATCCTGAAACCAGTACCTTGTATCTTCCAAGTCCCTCTGTTACCTACCCATGGTCCCATAGAACTTTGTTGAAACTGTTACTTCCTGGCCTTCTAACTAATCCCTTTGATGCCAATGTTGTAAGAAAGTGAGGAACAAAGCAAGAAAAGAGGCTTAGGAAAGAGCCTTTCACTAAAATAATTGTTTCTAGGAGCACATGGTTGCAATATCTTTGAAGAGTAACCCAAGTCCAGAACAACATGGAACTCACCCATCTGCCACACGTCTCTCTTTACCTTCTACCTGTATACTGCACCTCTTTTTTTTTGCCATTTCTTTCTGAGAAATAATTTGTCTTTTTTAAGTTATGTGCTTTTTAGCTTTGTACATGTGTTTGTGCAAAGATCTTGGAACGGGCAGTCTACAAATAGCAAATCAATTGTCAGAGGAATTATTAGTGACTGTGTACCAGATTCAGTTAAACTTTTCATTTATACTCTTGCATCTATTGTAGATATTCAGGCTTGCAGAAATTTCAACCCAGTGATCTGCCTGGAGAACTAACCAGTTTTAGCAAACAGTAAGAAAAATCTCTCCAATACTTTCTGGTTAAGTTATTCATAACCAAGTAACCACCCATGTATTTCTTCCAAGACTAACTAACTAGTTCATTTGTGAAGAAAAGATTTCTAAAGCCATGTGGAATAGTGCCCTATAGTGACTTTACTGCCATAACAATAAACCTGAAGTTTGCTTTCATTTTTCATTCTGCCTTTTGATCCTTTGTTTAAATCATTGCCTTTGAAAAGCTGGAAGGCATTTTGTAACATCCTCTGTTATTTGCAGAGCCCAGGTGAAGCCTATCATGCAAAGTGTCTAAAAACTGCTGCCATTTCCATTAAGCCTTAGACATGTCTGTGTTGAAATTAATTTTTAATCTTCCAGTGGCACAAACTTCCAAGCGGGTTTGCTTATTTGTTACTGCCCTTTGTGAAGTAGGAGTTGCTGGTGCCTAAGGCGGGGAAATGCAATGCACTACTAATTATTTGTCTCATGTTGCATCATAAATGGTTGTTGGTTTGTCAGAGCAACTTACACCAATTTTCATTAATAACTTACGTGTGAACAACTCTATATAAAGTAACTTCAGAAAGAAATTATGTAAATTTTTTTTCCCTTGAACTTTTCAAATCTAGTAATCAACCACATATTGCACTTATTAATGTCCACCGAAACCTCTACATTTTATATGTGTGTCTGTAAGATAGAAGAGGGGAGACTGAATTTTTGTAATTTTATCAATAGCCTTTTTTCCACACAATCCATGGGCTGTGATGAGCCCCAGACTTCCCCTTAATCTTTGATTTCTCTTTCGATGACAGCATGGTTGCTGTGCGTCCACGTACAACTGACCTCTGCCGGAGAGAAGGCAGCTTGTCAGATGTGCCTGACTGCTGACTGGTTTGCCCTCTGTTGATCTAATAAAGCAGTTTGAGGCTACAATAACTACCTTCTGAATTCACAGAGAACTTTAAAGTTTTGAAAATAATCTTAACTCTGCCCTACTGCACATTCACCTGGTAATTAAGACATACATAATCAGATAATGCCTACTGGCAGAATATAACGAGTTGGATAATATTATGGATTTGTGTTTAATGGGAAAATGTAAATAAAATTAGTACACATCCTGCGGTATGCTGAAATGACTGGATGTTTTTCATGAAATGTTCTTTCAAATATATTATTGATAATAATGATTTTTTTTTTAAATGAATATAATAATATCTTCTTGGAATATAAAGATTTTATCCCTGTCTTGTAAAATTAGTGATAATACAATTTGCATCCCCAGGACAAGAAATCCACAAAAACGGTGAGAGCTTTTACTATGGAAGGTTAGAGAAGACAATGATGAGAATGAGATCAAAGAGAACAGTGCATCACTTGTAGGGAAATTAGATATTCCTTCAGAGAACTCCTTAACTAGGCTGGTTGTGTATTTTTCTTGTGCTCCTGAAGTTTGCTGGTCCTAGGATCCCCTATTAAGAATATAGAGCAAGGCTCACTTCTCTCCAAATTTCCTTACAACAGTTGATTCTGAAGAGAAATTATATATTTTTCATACTACCCTGGCCACTGAAGTTTTTTCCCAACTCTTCTGTATAGGATTCCCCATTAGTAAAAAATAATTTTTACCAGATCTGTCATTATGTTTCATAAGGGTTTTTTTACAGGTTTTCTTTGACATTTACTTTTTTGTGCTTTATTTTTATACTTTAAAAAGAGCAGATCACCTCTGGCAAATGTGAATATAGCAAATATCAAAATTGTGTCCCATTGAACTGGGTTTTACAGTGGTTTTTTATGTGAGTTATTGGTAGGACATAAAATACCACTACTTTGCAAGAAAAAATGTTGCACTTAACAAGCTTTGAAGTCTTATTTATTACATATATCGGTGTGCCTGATATCATCATACAATGTGATGGCATGTTATAGTCTTCGATACCATGTCGCATGTATACGATACCACAGCACCATGGTTATATGTATATGATAGCACGTTAACAATAGCAGAACCTCATCAGGCACAATGTAGAACCAGTCTGATCTGTCAGTTCAAGAATACTAAATGACCCCAAGGCCCTGTTAGGTCAGGCACAATTTAAAGGAATCTGCTGAGTTTGCAAATGATGCACAATCCAAAGAAACCTGAACAAACCCTGTGGGATTTATGCTAAAGCTGAGACTAAGGCCAACACTTCCAAAAGCAAATAGCAGTTTCTGAAGCTCAGTTTTGAGTGCCTGATTTTTGAAAGGGCCTTATTTTAATAAAGAGTAGCAAACTGAGTCCCCCAAACTCAAAACTTTCCAAATCGTGCATTTAGAACCATGGGCTCTTTTCCACATGCTTCAGCCTGCACAAGCAGAAGACATTGCTCTTTAAGGACTCCTACGGGAGAGCAAGATACGAATCTTTCCTGCTTCAACTCCAGCTAAACTGAGAAACCGTTATTTCACCACTGTGTCCCCATCCACAATGGATGCCATTGTTCCTCTTCAGGGTTCTGTGTCTCCTGGCCAGGTGCAGTTTGTCTGGGTTTGGCAGGAACTGGAGGTGATGTGAATCCTCGGTGGCTTTTCAGTGGTCTGGGTATACCTCACCCTTCGCAGGACAACCCCTGGACCTGAAATGACAGTGAGTGGAGTTAGCCCTTCCCACCAAACCAAACCAAACGTGGCTCCAGCGACAGGTTTCAGAAGAGTACCTTTCCTGCTCTCTTGGACCACAGGGCTGGAGAACAGCGAGTAGTACGTCCAGGACATCACGTTTTTAAAGAACAAGCCATGGTACCAAAGGGCACAGGTTTTCCTCCTGTGTGGGGCAACATACCTGTGCGCAGTAAGAGGGAGAGCGAAGCTGGGTTATCTATGCCGGAGGTGGGTATTATCTGCGGGAACATGGACTACCTCCAACGGCTCCGCTTGGCTGCTCTCCCCTAGGAGATGGACGTGTCGGCATGGGGAGAGGAGCGGGCGTGCTGCGGCAGGAGTCTGGCCCTGTGCTCTGGTACCTGTCCCCACGGGAGTGGTGTGAGGAAGCAGGGACAAAACAAACCTCTGCCTTTGGGTAGCCTTGCCCTCGTCTAACCACGAAAGCTGGGTATCATTCACCCGCTGTGGAGCTCTCCCCATTCTTCCCCAAAGGGACAGGGCTTCAGCAGGAGCCTGCTGCCCTCACGACGGTTGGCCAGGCTACTACAGGGCTGATGGCCGGGCCGTGACAGGGCTGATGGCCAGGATGCTGTACTGGTGATGGTGAGGCTGGGATGGGGGG
>VYZV01045819.1:90703-140037 GCA_013401275.1 Pandion haliaetus
GCGGCGTCGGCCGCGGAGCCTCGGCGCGGCCGCCGGAGGCGCTCCCCGGGCAGCCGGGCCGGGCTGGGTTAGCGGCGTCCCCCGGCTGCCCCGCAGGAAGCGGCCGGCCCTCGCCGGGGTCGGCTTTCCCTCCCCCGTCCCCGTAGCTCGTCTCCGGGGAGGGCTGCGATGAGCCCCGCCGGCCTCGGCGGCACCTGCTCCGGTCCCTGTGGGCCTCCACCGGCACCGGCCCCGACCGGCACGGCCCCTTCCCCGTCCCGCTCCGCCGCGAGAGGCTGCCGCAGGCTCCCCGGGGCTTGCGTCTCGGTGCCGAGTAGCTTAAAGCAAAGGGGGGGTGGGAAAAAGTTTCCCACCTTTAATTCTTTGCACAGCGTGGGCAACAGCGGGTTTACGCAAGTCCACGACCACAGCAGATGGAAAATCAGATCTTTTCCCGTCCCTAAGGTAATTCCCTGAAAGGGTGAGAGAAGGAGGGGATCAATGAGAGGCCTTTTCCACTTGTAGTCCATTGAAATACATAGTCATAAGCATGTTATTATAGTTACATCGCCCCGGGAATCCCCCTGGGTCAGCAGAGAGCGTTAAGGCCCCTCGGTGTTTCCTAGACAAAGCCTCTGTTTTACTGACCAGAACAAAGTATGTTTTTTCTGTCAATATTAACATTGACAGAAAGTACAAATTTCAACTATAAATACGTCTAAAATAAGGATTCTCAGCAGATCAAGCGATCTAGCCTGCTATTATAGGGGGAATGAGATGGAAGGACCTGACATGAAGTTGGCACGTGTCTTTGGCACTTGCACCTGGTAATTTATCCTGACATACAGGGTTTTGTCAGCGCTTCGCTTCTGCATCAGGACTTTAAATTACCTCTGAAATGGCTCTGAGTATCATGAAGAACAGTGCTGCAAAACCTGTTTCAGAATGGAAATCTGAATCCCACGACCATCTATCTCCTGACAGATGGTATTATCAGAGCCACCGAGGAATTTCATTTCTGTTACTATCAATGTGCTTTGTTGAAGTGCCTCATTTGTTCTTGCTAAGTGGATGGGAAGAAGTTATATGTTTTCTTTTCTGATTCTTTCAAGTTCCTCTTTTTACTTTCTTTCCATTTGAGAGGACGTCTCTAGTAACAGTCTCCACACTTAGTGAAGGTGGATAAAATTCTTTCTATAATCTCTGCGTAGCATTTCTCAGCAAGAATGGGCTTCCTCAAAGCAAACCTTGGGGCTGCACCCAGGTCTTTGCCCCTGGGAGTGCTCACTCTGATAACTGCCCTCTGCTTCATTTTGTTTTCCCAAAACCATCCATTTATAGTCCGTGAAAACACAAACTGTGTTGCCCCTTCTGCACCTTCTTTGTGACTATTTTGTGGATTGGGACTTGCTATCCTCTTCCTTGTTACTTGGAAGACTTTTGAGGGCTAGGTATGTGGAGGTCCAAGAGATTGTTTAGAGTTGGGATTAGCTAGATTTCTCTTAGCTCTAAACACCTCTGCATCAAATTAGTCTATCCTAAAAATGCATTAACTGCAGTGCTGCCTCATCCACAGTTTAAGAGAGGAATCTTTAAAGGCGCAGCAATAAACCACACCCTACGCATGCAGTGATTATTGAGAATTTAGAAATCTGACTACTCAGAGAATAGTCAGGCAAATACTCTTGTACCCTGCAGATCTCAGATTAAGAAGCTGACCTTCCAGCTCTTTCTATGGGAGGAAGGGCAGTGAGCTGCCCTCCTTTGTGATGCCTTTCAGTGGCTATTTTTTTCATTATTGAAACGCATTTGTTTGTTTTCCAGTTTGTGTTTTTCCAGCTTCAGGTTCCTGGTTCCTGTTTTGTTTCTCACAGGTAAAAGCCTTGCTTTAGCAGCTGTCTTCAGTGTAGGTACCCTAAATTATGCGGCAAGAACTTACCTGCTTTATTTTCAAATAAATTAACAGATCAAGTCTCTTGGTCTCCTTTCCTTTTTTAAGCAAGATGGGTTTCAAGAATCATTCCTTGCTGCCATCAGTTTTCCAATCTGCAAGGAGGGAGAGAGAGAATGCTAGATAGAGCTGGACGCAATGGGTTGTGGCAGAGGTCTCACCATTGCAGGATACTGGACAATGAAGTGAAATGGGCTGGGACGGAAAAAGATAAGGGAGTAAAATAGAAAAACGTAAGGGTATAGAAAGGCATTGCTGTTTTTCAAAGCTTCACCAATTGCTGCTAATGAGTCAGGTAATCGTGGTATCTTCTAGCTCCTCAGACTTGTCTTCTTCTCACAGAAGAACAGTTAAAATATGTTCATGGTCTCTCTCCAGGACTACTTAGGCTTATTAACTAGTGCTATGCCTTGAGTGCCCTGCCAAGCTCCTTTGGCTTGGTTTTACTAACAACAGAAGCAGTAATTAGGAATCTTTCAGTGTCACTGATGCCTACTGCCAAAATGAGCTGCTACTTGGAGGTGGTAGTGGGATGTTAACAGAGACATCCTCCCTGTCCTACCCATGGGCTTTAATTTTCAGGGAAGTTAGAGGGAGCTGACACTGAAATCCTCACTGAGGATTCATATCTGCAGAGGTATGGTCTCAGGCTTTCTGCAGCCATAGCCAGACATCATGACCTCAGTGCAATACTCATCTGATATTTTTGTATTTTTATTTTAAGAACCTTAAATGAAACAAACCATAATGACTGTAGATGTAGTCTGCTTGTAAAAGGGACATTTTCTGGCGGAATACTGATGGACTGTGCTGGCAAAGTGCCCTTAGTACATCTTAGTGCATCTTGTATTAGTAAAACTGTGCTTTTGCCAGTGCAGCTTATTTTAGTTCATCTGAGCAACACAAGTTATACAGGTGAATATATATTTATGTGTCCATAAGGGGGCTTGCCTTCCAGATTAGGGATCGTATGATCTTCTGCTCAGCTGACCTATATAAGCAGGAAGAAATGATAATACAGGAACGATAATGCTTAAAAACCAGAAAATCTGAAAAATCTGAAAAAAATGTCTGAAAAGCTGCAGTGGCAGCCTGAGACCCTGGCTCAGTCTAAATCTCAGATAGAGACAATATGTCCCTTTTGCTACTTGGTAATTATCCATCTAAAACCATGCTAGCTCTTTTTAGTCAGACATGACATTGGGAGCTGTTGTTCACTTGGCCATCTGCAAGCGCTCAAAAGAAGGCAGTATACAGTATACATGAGCTTTCTCCCCCAATACTGTTCATTTTAGGTGGCATCATCTTGCCAGCTTTTCTGGGAAATGGCTACTTCCAGGCAGATGGCAGAAGCTGCAGGAAGCTGTGAAGCAGAGTGATGTGGGAGCCGCGAGATCTCATAGACACAAGACACCTCTGATCATCTGTGAGAGCTATGACGTCCCGACTCCTCCTGAGCTTAAAACTATACCCCCTCTTTTTTTCCCACTGTGCTTCTTCAGCACTTTTTGTTTTCCCTTCTGAAGCAAAAGTGTTCTGGTGAGTGTCCGGGAGTGCACTGCAGCAGCAGAAGGCACAGAACAGGAATGACAGTTCTGGGAGAGTTTTGTGGGCAGCACACCGTAATTCCGTGCTGAAGTTTTAAGGACAGAGGACTTAGCCCTATTGCTGCTGACAGTAATAGGAGTTTCTCTGTGACTTCTCTGGGGGGGAATCTGGCCTCTAAAGCGATGGCACGAGTCAGCTATGTACATTGTTTGAAAGCCACGAACCATCACCAAACTTTATTGAAGTCGATGAGTCTTGGCATTGACTTAACAGACTTTGGATGAGGTCCTGTGTAGCTGCTGCTTTGACCTGTGTGCAGATACCTATGTTACCTGATGAATAATTGCTGCTCAGGTGACTCTTGTGATTCTTGGCTGTTAATCTTAAAGTAAAAGTTCATGTTATCCTATTTTCATAGTGAACACTGCTCCCATGCATGTGGATCAGCTTGCCTGACCTGGAGAGACAGGTTACATCAACCTGAGGAACAAACCTCCCTGGAGCCCTCCTGGACCAGGGCAATTCTACCCTGTGTATTCCCCAGGTGCTGGCTGACTGTCCCTGCTTGGGCCTAGAATAATTAATGAGTACTTCAGCAGAGGAAGAGGGCTCATTTACTGCCGCTCGGCAGAAAACAATTACAGCGGGAATCTTTTAAGGACGTAGCTTTTAATTTCCAGTGATATCTTCTTCTCTTCACATTTCTTTTCCTTCTTGCTGTTGTTCACCGAGGCTTATCCTTTTCTCTCTTCCTCAATATTAGTCTTAACGCCATGTTCCCTCCTGACTGGTCTTCCCTTCCCTTTTGTCATCTCTCCCTGGGATAGAACTGAGTTTAGTTCCCTGTTCTTTTCTCCCTCCCTCTGCAGTGTGACAAGTAATTCCAAATCCTTCTCCTCAGTTACTCATTTTACACTTCAGTCCAGCCAAAAGACACAGTGTGTTTTGTGTTCAAGCAATGGGGAGTTATAATAAGGCAAAGATACGAAACTGCCTAGTATGATTAAATATAAATAAGTATAATGGAGGATATATTGTTTATCTACTTATATCAATATCTCCAAGCCTTTTCTGATGCTTGATTCTAATATTTTCAGGCTGAATTTGACAGAAGAAACTATCCCCCAAACTATGCTATGTTAGTATTGAAAGTTAATCGCTGTAGGTCCTAGACCACATGCAGGGAAAATATGGATCTCTCTTGCTTTAAACTGTTCAGCCCTTCCGTTCTGTATCCATTAACACAGATCTTAGCTTTTAAAGTGCATAGACAGTGGTATTAAATCCATACTACTCAAGGCATGCTCTTGTTCCGCGTTTTGCACATTAGGCCACCACTTTTAGGATTGGAGTGGTTACCAGGTCACTTGGTAATTGGGGCAAAGACATTTCAAATGATTGCTATTGTATATTTTCAGAAATTAAAATATTTAACAAAACAGGGTCACAGAAAAAAAAAACGAAACCACACTGCTGTCTAATATGGTTCCTTGTATTTGAACCTGTCTGTCCTGGTTTAAGGACTGTTCCACTGACTGAGCATTTAAAAGAATTTCTTCTCTGATTCTCGTAGTGCAAACAAAGTTGGGGGACTATCTAAACTCATGTGACTTGCTTCATAATACATGTTTGTCTTCTCTTTAAATAGTACAAAAGAATCACCGTTTTCGTTAATCACACTATTCAAAGTCGTATGACATCAGTTTTTTTCATCAGTTTGTTTCTAGTTACATTTTCAGCAGTTGCTGAACCAGAAGGTGGTTTGTATCATAATCCAGAAGGATTTCAGATCTAAATTTGCCCATAAATGAATTCTTTTTTTTTTTGTCCTTTTTTAGCTCTGGCTGCTCATAGAGCTTTGTTATACGCCCGTAGCAGTTTGTTAGAGACTATCAACTTCTGCCAGTCTTCATTGCCTAGGAACACAAATGACTTCTGCAAAAGCCAGAGAAAAGATAGTTCATATATATGTATGGGTGTAAGCTGTGTGGTACATTAAAAAAAGAATGGCTTAAAAATCTATAACCTTTTGGAATGAAACAAGAAATTTGACCTAAATCATACCCCCTACTGTGCAGTTAGCTATTCATGTACGTAATCTGCTGCACTTGGCAAAGCCTCTGAATGTTGTATTCCTGCCTTTCACTATCTCCATAGTAGTAATAATAATACAAAAAAATTGTGCTGATGGGATAGGAGTGTATTGTACTGGAGACAAAAAAAAACAGTGATGCCATTCTCTGTTTGTACTGAACGAGCCCGTGGGAAAACTGTCCCATTATTTCCCACAATATTTTCTTTTTCACGGAAAGTTGATTAATAGCAAGAAAACACAGGAAAGCCTAGTTTCTCAGCCTTTATGGGCCTATTCAAATATATTAAAAACACTCTGTGAAAATTCAGTGCTATTTTTATCTGATAATTATAAATTATAGAGCTTTAGGTTTTTCCTCATATGTTTAAAGCATAGAACTCAAAAGATGACGCTAAATTAAATTCTCTGGAAGGGGCTAAGATGGAAAAAAAAGATGTTGCAACCTTACTACCAATGTTCTCTGCACCTTTTACAGCAGCCCTTCCTTTATGTACATGACACTTACTGGGTTTTATTGTTTACTCATCAATGAATCAGAGGACAGGGAAGTAAAAAGCTATAGACAGCCACATTGACATAAAAACATATGAGTCTTTTTGAACAAAATTATAATATAATGCAAAATTAATATTACTCAATACTAATATTGATTTTGAAGTCTTTAAAAGAAGATCATGCCTCCTCAGTTTTGATTTAGTAAACTTTTAATTAAAGTTCTCTGAAGTTTAATTACAAGTTATTCCCAAGCAAGTTTCTGATCTCACTAAACTAAGTGATGAATTAGGGGTAAGTGTAATTAAAGTCAGTGGCCTCCCATTTTTTTGTATTATTTTTCTTAAAATACTGTATATATCGATAAAGCAGTAAGACTGCTGTGCTTTCTTGTATCACACAATGTCCATTTTTGTTAAAGGGCTAACTGTATTACCTGCTTACTCCTGGGTTCTCCTTGGTTCTCTCTTGTGATATTGCAATGATTTGTAGAGTTTTTAAACTATGTTCCCCACTTAATCCTCAAGACTTTCTGTTGGAACCAATAAGCCCATACATTTTACAGTTTAATGTGTCTGGAAACCAGACATGGACCATTTCTGATTGCCTTGTGGACCACCAGTGGTCCCATATTTTGAGAACCACTAGTAAAAGTTGATGTATTTTGCAAAAATATTTACAGCATTGGGGTCCTCATTTGAAGAGAACTGGTGGCATCTAACTGGTGTCCTGGTCTGAAATTACGGAGCCGAGGTCCTGGCACAGAGAGTTGTGCACTGAGGCTTACTTCTGGAGGAGTCCTGCAGTGCACTCCAGAGATGCAACTGCACCATCATTTAGTCTGGGGACTTGTTTGCTTCTGCTCTCAGTCAGCCCATTTGCCAGGTTTCTTCTCTGTGGAAGCCAGGGCGCTTGAGAGGTATGTGTGTGCATGGGAGAGAAGAGTTCATGTGCAGCCAGCCCTGCCTTGGTAGGAGGCAATGCTTAAGGTGCAAAGCGTGCCCACATCTTGAACCTGGGATACGTACCTGAATTCCCCAAACTTGGAAGTTCTTACCGGTGCCTGCAAAGCTCAGACAAATCTAGACTGACAAAATGGTGTCAAAACAGAAACCCAAATTGCAGTCCTCAAAAATCTCTGGTTAGCTGTCACCTAGCTCTTGAAGCACATGCAGTCTCTAAAAACTCCCTTTTTCACCTTAGAGTACTGCTTCAGGATGTGGGTGTCCACTGTCTGTCTCTCCTAGGCTGCTTCATCTAGTTTACATTTCTTGAGCCCATCTGTCAGACTGTGTGGTCCATGCCGAGCTGCAGCTGATAGCATGTGCTCCCTCTTCTAGCACACGCTGGTTTTAACGGGACTCACCTAAGGTAGAGTCTCAGGTAATTTTTGCCTTTGCTTAAGGAGATATTTGCCTTCATCTATGCTCTAATCAGCAGACTATGTGTCTTCTGCAGTAGGCACCCTCCCAGTCTTTCCCACTGAAGCTGCTCCACATAAGTCTAAAGTATTAAAGATTCTTTGGGCGCGACAGAGCATGTGGGAAAAAGAGAAGGGACTCTTCAGCACACTGCTTCAAGCACTCAGCAAGAAAGAAGTCTTGGGCTCTGGGTACTAAATACAGCATTGTATTTTAAACTAAACAGTCATTGCGTGTAATATAAACGAACCCTGAAACAAAGACTTGAACCCAGGGGCCTCAGTTAGGGACTAATGTTCGCTCTCTTGCATCTGCTTCTTCTGGTCCAATGAGTCTTTGCAGAAAAGAAATTAATAGAAAATAGCTTCGATGGTTAAGAATGCAACCTCCATTCCTCTAGTCTTTCTCACCCATTAGCCAACAGTCACCCTAGGGAGGTGTGTTTCAGTCCTCTCAAGACAAAAGAAAACACCAAGACCCCTCAAAACCAACACAAAACACAAACAAACAAACAACTCCCTGCCCAGAACATGTTTCTGCCATTTTGGTGGAATACTTTAACCACAGAGAAGATAAATGAAAGATACGGATTTCTTGGTTCTCAGTCCTCTCTCATATTCAAATTCTTTGCAGGTCTTTATATGTCCTTTAGATTATGCTGTTAGGCATCTGCATTTATCATCTTGCTTTTTTATCTTGGCATGTCTTTTTCCACTTATGTGGATCAACAGGAATTGTTGGCTAAGGCTATATCTGATCATTCATGTTGCTTTGTTAGTACGGCCAAAGAAGCCCTGGGAAGCACAGAGGGAATGGTAGTGTTGTTTGTTCCACTTTGCTTCCTCAAAAACTGTGAGAACTCATACGAGATACTCTGCATATTTCTTACAGCCAGGGCTCTTCCCTGCTGTCTAAATCTTTAGGTGTATTGACTTCAGAGATGAAATCAATGTGCAATATTTTTAGCCTAATTACATCCTTACAAACATCAGCTGCAAAGCAAAGCATATTTTTATTTTAAGAAAGAAATGATATCTGTGTAAGTCTTCCAGCAAAACCTGTATGTCGGCAGCATAGCTTCTTCTTTGATGTCTGTCTGGCAGTTGTCATAACTGGGTTAAGAGACAGACACTAGAGCATGCATTTTTCATGTTTGTGTACATGGCTTTAAGTATCAGTTTGCTGGCCATATACCACTAGAGTTATCTCAGGAGGAGGGTAGAAAAGCTGGAGGGGTCAGTTTTAGCCCCCGTAAGGAGTGGAAGTACATGTTTTAATGTCTGAAAGGTTTGCGGGATGGAGAAAATGAGTCTTTGTTCCACTTCAGGCAAGACTAGCAGATATCTTGAAGTGAAATTCTACGTTAGGACTTAGTAAGTCATTAAATATACTCCTGGGAGACACTTTGGTACTGTTACGATGAACCAGATATTTTATATAGGTTTTGAAGCAGTGGTGACATCAATTATAGTAGCAGATATCACTGAAATCTGAGCATTATATAAGAAGTACATATAAATGAAATTGAAATCAGAAACATGAAATACTGGGCTTTTTTTTTTGAGGTAAGTGACCTGCAGCTTGAGGATTACATTCTGTCATCTCTCTCACATTATCCATCTCTAAAATCTTATCAATTTGTAGCTTGCATTTGGTTCTCTTTGAATGTCAGAAAACCTTTTAAAACTATCCTCCTAGGTCCTGCATTTCCTTTCTGAAGCCAGCTGGGAAATTCACAGAAGATAACATAGCACAACTAGTAAGATCAGTTAATGTGTGGGGAATGTAGAGTCACAAAGATTCAGAACTATGCTAAGACCATTCCCTGCCATATGCAGAGCCACGTATGGAGCCCTGCATTTTACTGCAGCCAAACAGTAAAAGATAACAGAAACAGAAGCTGATAGAGAGGGAACTGACCAAGAATACCTAGAAATCTTGCATTCTACAAGATCAAAATGTTGTCAGGCGTGCAATTGGTTGTTTTGTTAAAAACATCCGCTCTTCATAACTGGGGCATGATTGCTGAGTCAGATCCTGAGGAGATACAAATCAGTATTGGCTACATCATTAAGGATCATCTCCCACATCTAAGATCATTATGCAGTTATAACTGTGCTCATTAATGCTTAGTGAGGGAAAATCCAAGACACTTGAAAAGACCTATTTAAGATCTAGTTTTCTTTGAGGTGATACATGCAGTCAGTTCTGTGGAACTCCATATGAAGGGAGCATATTTGGTGGAAGTTGTGCAGCAGCTTTGCTGTTAGTATATAGTACTTCAATTTATTCTAATCCTAGCTGGAATGTCATGTGTTTCTTACTTATCTCCAGTGAGTTGTTGCCAGCTTGTTCCCTTCAACCTTGATGGCTCTCCGATGGAACTATGCTTGTTGGAATTGAAAAGGTCATGGTAAATTTGAGAGGCTAAGGAGGCATGAGAGAATGGGATGAGGAGGAGGTGATGCTTCATTGACATGACACCTGGTGCCGGAAGAATAGGCAATAGTAGAGCTTTGCTCATATGCTGCTTTGTAGGGACCCTGTAATTCTGCTGTAACTGAGTTCATTTTGTAGAAGGGCTATTATGGAAGAACAAGAGTGAAAAGATTAAAAGGTAATAGGTTGTAAGGGATGTATAACTGAGCAGTTGTGGGTGCATATCTTACACCCTGTCAGCCTCAAAATAAATAGACTAGAGATGCACTGACCTGTTGCATAGCAACCAGGAGGAAGCACAGAACCAAATCTCTGGATGCTGTGATTTGTAAACCTTTACAGAACAGAGTACAAGACCTTTGCCCATCTGCTAGAAATGTTCAGAAGCTGAAGGATAAAAATGGTACATTCCCTGAAATCTAACACTTAACAACCATTTTTATTTATAGATAAATACACAGATGCAATGTAAAAAGCCCGACTGTTTTGCCTCAAGGTTATGTAGAAAAAAATACGTAGTCTCTCCAATTTTACTTAGTGTTTCCCTGAATTCATCACACAGGAGATTCCTTAAAATGCTGCAAGTGCTAAGTTTTTGCAGTTGCAAATATTTGCCCATTGTTGTGATCTTGTAAACATTGAGATGTCTGTTTAGCAAAAGTATGTTATTCAACTGAAGTCAAGCACAAATTCTGATGCATGATGAAAAGAGGTACTCATATGTTTACTTAAAAATTGCTGTCAAGAAGATGATTCTAGCCCCTCTTGCCCATTTGAAGTGTGTTTCAAACATTGTTTTCAAATTAATACCATGGATTAGAATGCATTTATGCAACAGCTCCCTCTGCTTTCTTGCAGACGAAAGATGTTTATCTGCTTTGTAAAACTTCATGCTCTGCATGCACACTTCACACT
This sequence comes from Pandion haliaetus, assembly GCA_013401275.1. Classification (NCBI taxonomy): domain Eukaryota; kingdom Metazoa; phylum Chordata; class Aves; order Accipitriformes; family Pandionidae; genus Pandion; species Pandion haliaetus. Next base: position 101,544 of record VYZV01045819.1, read on the forward strand.
TGTCAAAGTCATAGGTAGATCCCATGGGAATTTTTTCTGTTGTAAAAATGTATAATATTCCTAACTGTAGGAAATGTGTTAGTTTGTACAAAATGGAGACAAATATGGTACATAATAGAAATGAATCATTTTTTCCAGCAGAAACCTCCATATGTAATGGTTTCAATAGTAATATTACTCCCACTCTATAAATCCATTCTTTAAAATAAAAAATCACTGAATAATGTATTTTATATGCAACTTCCTTTGCCTTTCAAATTAAAGACATTTTGCAGTTTTGGACCCAAGAGTCACTGCCTCATTTTGAAGGCATATGAATAATACATGTACAGCATCTACAAGTATTAGATGCTGCCTATTTATTTTAGAAAAGTATATTAATGCATCAATTATTTATAATTAGTTATATAGGATGACTAATGCCATATGTAACAGTATTCAATGAACCCCTTTGCTAATTGCAATGAAGATAATAACAAAAAGGACAACATAGGAAGTCACAAAACAGGAAAGTCTTTGAGGCTTATGAACTAGTGAATATAGTTCTACTCTAGTGAAGCCTACTGAATGAACAGCATGTAAAAATCTCCCAAACACCAAAAAGCAATAAAATTTTTAGGCTTTCTTATCTCCTACCAGATTTGGAAACTTAGGTTTCTTTTTAGATAAGCTCAGTGATAGCATACAGTCAAGATGCTGTTCTAGGAGATAGAAAGAACAGGCTTTAAGAAGAGGGAGATGTTATATCTTTATTTTCTTTTTCTGCTTATAAAAAGTGTACACGGTCATAATTTTCTTTGTTTTTATTTTATTGATTATACATTGGGCACTTTGTGCTTATTTTTTCTTGTATTTAGTCCAAGGTATGTACCTGTGTTGCCACTCTTTGTACCTCTGTAACTTTGTGGTTTTATTACTCTGGCAAGTACCAATTTATTAGCTCTGCACTTGTAGTAAACCCTTTTAGATGCCTGTGTCTGTTTCTGCTGTTAAGTGCTCATATAAATGGTTTGAAAAAATACCTGCTCAAATATTGTGATACTGATCATCGATAAAGACCTTTTAGCTTATTATAAAACTGCAATAAGTCTACTGGCTTGTACCTGTAAAAGTACTTGCATGGCTTTTAGTCCAGTTGAGGTAAAAACACTGTTGTTTGCATCTTCCATGGTCAGGGGCTTACCGCTGCCACTAATGAAATGAAATGGTCGTGAGATGTTACTACCTGTGTGGTAAGCTCAGTGGAGTAGTTCTGCGTATGTTCTGTAGAGCAGAGAAGTTTGTGCAAACACCATTATTATGTTAAGATTAATGTAAATGGTCTTTGAAGCTCTTGTTTTATACACTGAAAGCTAAAAGGAACTGCTGGGAGCGTATTAAGGACAGGATTCTTCTCACCCAGTCTGAGACATTTACAGTGGAGATTTCTAGAACTTAATGGATCACCCAGTGCCCTTTATCATCATTGGAGAGGAACTGGTGGCTTTGGGGCACACTTAATCTTAACTGCTTTTAGACATCTGCGTTAGGAAAAGTGGAGTCACATCCTAGGATACCCAGACTCTTTTGATTTTACCTCCATTGATGGTAAGGATAGCTCTGCATCTACATTGTGGGCATCCAGATTTAGGGGGATAAGCCCGGTAGATGGTGAAGTCCCAGCATGCAGTCCTCAGAAGCCTCGGCGCTGCATTTGCACGTGCCTGGGTGGCTGCCATCCTAGGGGGTCTGGTGGCCCTTTGACATGTAAGTGGAATTGGCTGTATTTCCAAGCCTAAGAGGGGACTCGAGGCATATTTAATGCATATGGGGAAAACTGACATCTTGAAATAGAACAGTCATTAAAAGTCATGTCAAGAGGAGCAGGTTCCTTTCTCCAGTAGCTCAAAGAAAGGAGAATTTTGTCAGAGTATTAGGAGTGCAGGCAAGTGCTCTCTGTGCAAGGTGGTTCACATCCATGTATCCTGCTACATCTCAAGAACCTATGTTAGCACATGGGTGGTAAGCTCTTCCGGAGTGGCAGGACTCTATCCTTTCAAAACTCTATCACTTGACAGTAAACTTGGCTAAACAAAATAAAAATTTATCTAAGATTATGCACCTCCCTTGAAGAGGGGAGCCCTAGGCTGCTGCCCTGCTACGAGAACTATTTCTACATTTAATGCAGTGTTCAGTGTGTTTGTTCCTATGTGTTCCTTCTCCTAGATAGGTGATTTAATTGCTTCACTACAAAATGTGCTCCTTACTGTTCCTCTCTGACCAATGCCTTCTCCCATGCTGGAGAAGATTAGGTTGTGCATAAGCCTTGGGCTGTCATTCTGCACCACAGAGAATATTCAAGTAAGTCTTTTATACTGTTTGCCTTTATCTCTCTTGGTGTAGCGTGCCTTTTGGCGCTCAGAATGGCAATTATTAGAAATTTGTTCCCAGTAATGAATACAGAGTATTAACTCCATGGTTAATGCCACGTAAAGTGAAGAGTATGCTTGCCTCCTTGCTCACTGCTAACTTGGTGACATCTGAGAAATGGCATGGTTACATACCCTTGGTGTTCAATTTGTGCTAAAATTGTAAATAGCCGGTTTGAAGGTTGGTAAGCTGTTTGGGGAGCTAACACATGACTATGATATATGCAGAATGAAAGTAATTTGAGATTAGTTGCTTTCTATAACTCAGCCCTGATAACATTCTTTGAAGGAAATTTAATATATCATCTTTGTTGTATGTGAGATCTGTTTTGTTAAAAATAGGGCAAATTTATAATAGGATTTGATCACCCTGACTGGAGCTTTATAAAGAAAGGGCCAGGCACTAAACTATTGATGCTTAAATCACAGAAAAAGCTAGTTAGCTTCCCTCACATTAAGGGAACGAATTTTTAGAAAGCCATTCATTGATATCTGACAAACAGCTTGAAAGGGATGCCAAACCCTCAGGGTTTCTGTCATGAGCCTTAAAACGCATTTGCATATTTTTTTGCGTAGAAACAGGAGCTTGGCTCTGTTGCCAAACTGCAGAACTAAAAGGATGCAAAAACTCTATCTAGTCTGAAGGGCTCTGAGGGGCAACTTCATAATCAGAATTCAAATGTGTGCAACAGATTAGGAAAATTACTTCAAATGGGATTTCAGCCGTATCGCAGAGAGAACCACAAATCCTGAGCAGATCGGTAGGCAAAATACTACCTGCACTGCCATTAAAAAGCTTTTTTTCTTCTCTGGGCATTTCTCATGTAAAAAACAGCTCTCTGACGTCAATGGATCATGCAGATTAATGTTATTTAATGTGCTACTGCTTAGTTTTCTTGATATGAAATGCAATTTTTCTGACAGTTTTGATTTCTCTTTCTCAAATTGAAACCAGTATCATCATGAAGAGGACCAGAGTGATGGAGGAATAAAGAAATGATGGTCCTCCGCATACAGCCAGTGCACCCAGTGGTCCAGTTTTTTAGCAGTTTAATGTTCTTCCTAGCTATACCATTTACTGTGAGTTGTTGTGGATTGAACCAAGAGTCCTCAGGTCTCGAAAGGACTGCCAGGGTACCCTGCCAGGATGAGCAGCTCTGCTGAAGTGCAGAATCTGTGGCAGTGTGAGCTGGACTCGTTTAAGTCCTGCTGGTGGGCTTCAGCTGGGAGTTTGACTGGGAAATGCTAGCATCTGTGGTATGGTCCACACAGAGATACAGCAACGCTGGCCCCTCTGGCATCCCTCATGCTGCTGTTATGCCTGCCATTTTCACTGAATGCTTTCTTCTTCTGATTCCAAATATTATTCTTTCCTTTCATGAAAGGAAAATGCTTTCAAAGACAACAAAGCATTTGGGGCCAAGATTGCATTTAATGCGCAGGTGATGTTTTGTTGGCAGTATCCTCCGTGTCATGGGCTAACTGTGCTTTTTTCATTTTGAGGAGGAAGCTGATGACTGCAGAGGAATTAATGATGTGTGAAAACGCCATATAATTTTTAGCATATAAATTTACACTCTGGTCATCCACCCACCCAGGCAGTAATGTGGGTGGAGTTCTGATTATATTAACAGAGAGCTGCCATTTAAATTCCCCATGCATCAAGCAAACAATAGTTTTTCATTGCGTATACATGGCATTGCCATTGATCTGATTGATTTTGGGTTGCAGTGGTGGATGTGGTTGGTGATGCGTGAATTAATAGGAAAGACGCAGTTAACTCTTTTCATGAATGTCTATTAGTCAGGACTGTCTTTGAAATAAAGTGCTAATAAGAAAATCAGTATTGATACAGCTAGATGACAGCCCATAATGATTATGTTGTTAGAAAATAAATAAATAATCTGTTACTTCAGTTACGGATTTGTGCAACACTGGTGGGGTTTTAAAACTGTAGAAAAGGATTGGTATCATATGTTCTTTAGAGATCTGGCTCTATTTCTCTATGATGTGACTTTATAGCTCTTTACCCTTCATTTTCAAGGCTCACAGAACAGCAGCATAGGTTGACAGAGATTTAAAACACAAAGAGCGTACGTGGCTTCACATCATTGTGCTACAGAGAATTGTGGTTAAGACTAAATGGTGGGGGAGGTCTTTCAGTAGCTCAGAAGAAATGCTTTTGCCAAGTTTGTGTGATTGGAGTCAAATCAGGAATATTAGGCATGTCTCTTGCCTCTTGGAAGGAAGATCTGAGCAAGAGACTGTTGGCAGAGCAATGTGCTGCTTCGCTAAAGAGAAGCTCAGGTTTGCTGGGTTGCCTGGTTTTGTGCCTTGTCTGCAGCTTTTTGGGGGAATGGCCCAGCTTTCCCTGTGAAGCGTGGTGGAGATTCCTGTGAAGGATAGCCCATAGCTTGGTGAGGGTGCTCCTCAGAGGGATGAATATGTGAAGGATGCTGAGACTGAGCTGGTGGTCGGTGTGGGGCTGTACCAGTGGAACAGGGGGGATCCTGGGATGGCAGCCATTCAAAGCACCTGCAGAAGTGGAAATTATCATGTTTCCAATTTTTGCGAGTAAAATTATTACTTGTCTAAGATGTATGGGGCTGTTTGGGGAAGATCTTGTTCTCGTACTTAAAATTGAAATCCATTTATGGATCTGGGTCGTACAGTTTGGCAGAGCTGCAGAAGCTGATGAAGATCAAAAGACTTTAGCTTCAGTGTGTAAAAGCATTAAAGCATTTTTTTGAACAGCAGACAAAAATGGGTTTGCTTCACAAAGGTAGTTTTCTAATAAAGGTCATTTGAAAATATATTCCATGTTCAGTGATATACTGGTTTAATTTCTTGAAATAAAAATTATGAAACAAATATCCTGCTTTCTGTATAGCCAGCTTTTATACAGAAATATATTTGTAGCAATTTTAGAAGCACTATTTTTTATATAATTAAGTATCTTTTTTCAGTAAATAGGGAAAAATTTAATTCTGTTTTCACATTGGTTTCCATAATTTTGTTTCCAGCAGAGTCAAAATGTCAGACAAAAGTGATTTAAAAGCAGAACTTGAGCGCAAAAAGCAGCGTTTGGCTCAAATAAGAGAAGAAAAGAAACGGAAGGAGGAAGAAAGGAAGAAGAAAGAGGTAAATATAGAAAAGCACCTTTTAGATAGCTCGTGCTTGCAGAAGGTGCTTGCTGAGGTTTTGACATCTCGGTATTGTATACCCCAAGGTATCTGTCATGTGGAATAAGATCCTCAAACCCACATCAGTCTAACCTTAAAATCAAAATGCTTATTTTTAGTCAAGAAAGTTGGGGTGAGGGAATTGCTTTTAAAACCAATGCACTGTCAGATGACAACGGTTTAGACAACATGATGTGTATGTGTGTGTAGAAAGAAAAATTGATTTGCCACAATGCTTTTTCCTGGGCTCTCCTTCGATGGAATGGGAGTGGAGAGTGGGGAAAGACAGAAAGAGGGCTCACATCTTTTTTAAGCCATTACAATATAAATATGTATTTTTGTACTGTGAAGGCTAGTTTGATTACTAGCTAAAGTAACAGATTTACAATTATTATTCTCCACTAAAGTAAAACATAATTGCAATTGCATTTTCATCTTCTGGCATGGGTGCATCTTTCAGTTCTGTTAAAGTTTGATTGACATATTAGTTTATTTGTCCTTGACAATATGCATTAGGTTTTTCATTAAGGGATTTGTACTTCTTTTTATTCAGTCACTTAGTGGAATAGAGGTGAGAATTGACAGGGAGTGGATATTCATTTTCATGCAAAGTCAGAGAAGCATTAAGTGACTGTGTTTCCTTTCTTTCAAATGTCAACACTTACTATAGTTTAAAGCACCTGTTATCCTTTACTAATAACTGGTTTCCTTTTAAACTGACACTTTAATATTGTACATGAATTTCATGGAATTACTGTGGAAATGTGATGTGATCCAAGAAATCAGCATTCCAGTTTTGGCTGTCTTTTTAATCTTTTTTCATTTGAGCCATTTTTGTGCAATTACCAGCACACCCCCCAGTGAGGCTCTTGGAGTCACTAGGGGAGTCCTCTCTAAGCAGAACGTTAAACGTTAACATTTTCAGTGTTCATTACTAGCCTGCTAATGAATTAGAGGGAAGGGAGCCAAGCTAATGGCTCAAGGAAGCTATTAAGTCCTTTCTTTTGTCTCCTGCCTCTGATTTTATGCCTCGTGAAGATCTTGTGGTGGTTGGAACTTTCCATTGGCCCCAATAGCCAGATCCAGCTTGGGACACACAGCTCTACATATTACGCTGCAGTGCCTAACTGTGGTGCTGTAAATGGGGTGCACTGCGATGCCCGACAGCCTCCAGGAGTGAAGTCTAACATTCACTTAGGTGCTTAGCCATGTACACTGGTGCAGAAGAGTTGTCTACAACCCTACGTACTGTGAGATACTTCAGGCTAGCTCATGGGAAGAGGTGAGCACAGGGATGTGCCTGCACTTTGTTTTTGTCTGTAAAAGCAATGTTCTTCTGCATCCTGGCCATGTCCAAACCGGAGAACATGGGCATGCTTCTGAACCTCAAGGTTTTCTGTTGTGCCTGCACCCAACATCAACACTAGGCTGAGGCACTGTGCAAGTGCCCTGTGCCCCACACTCTGGTTTCAGCAGAAGCAAAAACCTCTCTGTGTGGAGGCTAGCTAGGATCAGCTGATTTAGAAGCAACCCTAAGATCCAAACTATAGAGGCAGATGCCTCCAGACATTCTCTACAAGAACTATGCTGGGATTGCTGTATTTAAGACATGACAAAATGATAGACACGACCACTTGCATTTTGTTTTACTTGCATTACTGGTTACTGCACTAGACTACGAAGCGGGACATGGGTTCAATTCCCTCATCTGCTTGGGAGAAGGGCTGCAAGCCTGTTTCTTTCAATGGAGTGCTCTAACCACTAGGCTGTGGTATCAGTGTTTTCCTTCCACCCTACTAAATTGGGGAACGATGAGCCAAATATAAGAGATTCTGGCTGATGCAGATGTTGCTCCTCCTGTTTCTAGGTCCCAGTAGACCAGAGGGGGAGGAGGCTAATGTGTGGAAGCTCCGAGGAGGTATAGGTATCTAAGCAAAGGGGGAGGGATCTTATGGATTATTAGTTTTGACTGTTGCTGCCCAGGGCTGCCAAAATTCTATTTTAGACACATTAGTCCTTTCCTTGGCTCCTGTAAGATGTTGAAGTTTATGAGAAGGTATTTTTATTGCCAACAAGTGCTTGGGACCAAATGTAGGCCCTTAATCTACATCACTAAAGTCCAATGGAATTTTATTTCTTGATCCTGGAGGGAGTAGGAAGGGGCCATTTTTATTCAGGGTAATGATATCTGTTATTCTATGGTCAGCTTTTATATTAGCTGAATAAGTTGCATAAGTTGCATCTGATGACTGAGAGGCATAAGATTTCCATCGGTGAGCTGTAAAAATCCTTGCAAAGACCAGTTTTCCCATGCATTCAGGGAAAAATAATGTTACTGATATATACAGTATGAATTATCCAAGTTATAAATTATCTAAACTTATCTAAGTGAATTTCGAAGTGTACCTAAGCAGTGGTGCATATAAATATTTTCCATACTCTTAATTGCTAGAGCTGATCATATGTGGATGAAAATTTTCTGGTTTGTTTTGTTTTAACTCAGGCTGATCTGCAGCAAAAGAAGGAGCCAGCTCAGGAAGATTCTGACCTAGACCGCAAAAGAAGAGAGACAGAAGCTTTGTTACAGAGCATTGGTATATCCCCAGAACCACCTCTAGGTATTTAAGTGAAGCACACTGTAAAGCATTCAGCTCTGCCACAATGAATGCGTTCTTTCTAATAAAGCATGCTTGGCTTTTTTGATCTTTGGCTGTATTAGTGAAGTGAACTCTTCTGTTTGAACGCCTGCCATACCATTCACATATACCAGCTCATGGCATTTTGAGTACTTGTCATTGCCAAAAACGTCTGTTTCATCTCTTCAAGAAATTTTTGTGAATGTATGCAGGTTGGTTTTGCATACCAGCAGTGATTTCTTTTCTGATGGACTGTTTTATCTTCTGTCACATCTATCTGATAACCCGCAAAATATTATTATAAATGCTGTACTTCATTAGCCACAAGTTTTGTTTCAAAAATTCAGATTAAGCATTTGCTAAGGAAGGAGGAGCATAGTCATGTGGGAACTCCCATTTATTTTCGTTTAAAATCAAGCAAAACAGGAGAGGGGCAATAAAAAGACAAAACACAAATAGCAAAAAGCTTATCATCAGATCATTACTGTAGATTTTAGCTCTGGTTTCATGTGCTCGACCTCTTTGTGGTTTTAATGTTCATTTCTAGAATCTGAAGTCCTCAGTTTAAAAATACATGTGGCAAAGTTTACAGGATCTGAATATTGGTTACCTTGATTAAGTTCTGTCTCGCTTATTGGGTGGCCCTAAAGTGAGAAATTTCCTTCCTTCCTTCCTTCTTTTGTTCATTCCTTCCTTCCTTCCTGTGCTTTCTTCTCCCTTGAATCCAGAATCACTCTCAGTATTTTAGCTGAAATATTGGCCCCTCTGGAGGTATCAAGCCTTGTCATTAAATTCATCAGGGCTGAATCTAGGATTTTACCCCTAGATATTCTTGCCTGTAATATCTAGTTAAAACTCCAAATTTGACAAAATACTGAAGCCTTGATTTAGGAAAGGACCTTATACAGATGCTTGGGTGCATATGCAAGTAGATTGTGACATTCTGAATTGGGATTTCGATTCATAACTTGCATCAACCAACATTTACTGAGAAAAGTTACTATTTTTATAAGTCATGATATAGTGACTGAAGCTTTTAAATACCAATTCTCAAAAGAATTGTGTGACAAGTAATGGTTAGGTTATTTTTATGTATCATAAAATATGTTTTGTAAATTATATCATGATATCGTAAAATCAGATACATTTTTAATGTTCTAGCATTTAAAATACTCATTTTTATCTAAAAAAGAGGACATATTTCCTTATCATATTAACTAAACACAGATATTCGTGTTGCAAATTATAAATTCTTATCTTAGTTAATTATTTTGTGTTTGATACTGTCAAAAGACCATGAAAATTCACACATAAGATGATTCATTTTAGTTAAACAATAGTATTTTGTCCTCTTTCATTTCCCGTATATACAGTCACAATTAATATACAAAGGAGGCTTTAATTCTGCCTTCACATACGGATATGATACCCAGATCCCACTGTGAATATGGGATACATAAACAGCCACGACATACCTGTAACCTGCCAAAGGGCTGTCATGAAGATGAATTCACTTTTCATGCTGCAGTCATTTCTGTGACAGTCTCTAGTGAGAATCTGCATGAAATGTTTGACCACATGGAAAATCCAAATCTCTTGACAGGTCTGTCATTATACATTATAGAGCATAACAAAACAGTTTAAAGTTTTACCCTGTTAAATCTATAAAAGGAAATGCCCATGATTTAAACCAAATGGGAAACTTCGCTCTTGCATTCAAACCTCTTTTTGTGTTTTATTCAATGTGGCTGCTTTGAAGAATATTTGCATTAGATCTTGACTGGAGCCATCTCTGCATTCTAAATATTTTTGAGAAACCATTTTAAAAGAAATCAGGATATTCTTACTTTTTTATTTATTATTTCCTTGCTGAAGAGCTTCAACTTGGGCTGACCTTGAGCTATGAACTTCCTTTCCTGTTTCAGGAAACAAAACTGCCTTTGCATGAAATATGCTTCAAAAGCCCTGGCAAGCCAAGGGGAAAATCATTTCTAGAGCTTGGGCAAATAGTATCTAAACCAAGGGAAACTTTTCCTTGAGTGTTGAAATCATGTCCCATCCAAAATGGAAATTTTATATGACCTAAATTACTTAAGAAAACACAAATACTAAGCAAACTAATGTGTATTCTCACCATCTTTGGGAAATGATTTTAACTTAGCTGGATTTCCTTATTTAGCTTTTATTTTTTATGTCATTTCCACACTGCAGCCTTAGACCATATCTAATGGACACCGGCTTTTGATTTAAATTAAAAATTTGGAAAGTATGCTTCTTCTATTGCCTACTTGACTTTTCCAGAAGAGTTCACTTAGTTTTTTTGACAAGACAAGCCCCTGATAGTTTTCATACCTTTAAAATCTTTTGCAAGTCAACTTTAAACTATACCCAAGAAAACAAGTGCTATTTTATTTCCACAGATGTCTCCTCCATTGATTAGCTGTAGATTCCCATTGGGCTTTCAGTCCTGTCTAAATTCATGTCAGTTTTAACACTTCCAAAAGACTTAAAATTCACTTGACTCTCTTCCTTTTCTTTTTCTTTCCTTCCTTATTTGCTTTCACCATTCCAAACTCTCCTACTCATTCATCCACTATCATTTTGGTCCATTGGTTTTGATTTGTCTGACACTGCTCTTCATCAGTGCAGTCGCTGCATGTGTTAACATGGGATACCTGTTATTTTCATTATTTAGTCCCAACCCCTATGTCTCCCTCTTCGAAATCAGTGAGCACACCCAGTGACGCAGGCAGCCAGGACTCGGGAGACCTGGGACCCATAGGAAGGTAAGACACAGACAATAGCGTTGAATAAATGTGGGGTTTTTTCACTTCACTCTTACTTACCCATTTGTACCTTTGCATCTGTAAATGCGAACATGCCTTATCAAAAGTGAACTTTTGTTTCTGCATTTTCCACTTTGTGCTACCATCCAGTAAGACTGGTCTCAGATATGAGGTAAATAAATGCATGCAGCAAGTGGATCTTAAGCTATGAGCACCAAACCTCATACTAGAAGCAAGAGCTGAATTTGTGGTTCTAAAATGGCCCACAGAAAGCTGTCATTCTGTGTGCATATACACTAAAAACAGGGGGAAGTGCCCAGTGGTAGAACCTGTTGCTCATGTGGGTTATCTTTTTTCACATAACCAGTTCCCTTTGACATCCTCCCAGGTGTAATGCCAGGCTGCCTTGGGTTCTTGTGCGGCTGCTCATGGCAGTGTGTGGCATTGCGGTGGCAGGGAAGAGCTTGTACAGAAATGTGCTGAAACGCTCCAGGACCAACTGGCAATTCTGCCTTGGAAGCTGCAGACACCAGAGTTTCATGCAGAATGGGAGGGAAGCAGCTCTCTTCTTGTTGGAAAGGGGTGGTGGGGTGCGTGTAAGGGATGGGCACAAGAGCAACCTTCTTATCTTTGTTCGTACAGCTGAAATAGGAAATGAAGTGGTAGTCACTGAATAATTACTCCTCTGGAGTAGAAAAGACAGGAGGATGGTGCTGGTAAAGGAGCATATGTTCAAGTAAGAAGAGGTCCAAGCAACTATACTGTATATTTTGAGAAATGTAAAACATGGGTCCTAACAGCTCTTTTTGTATCAAACTAATTCAACATAAAGCTGAGCTGCTAGCTCATCCAAATCTGTGACCCAAGACTCTGCTAATGGCTTGAAAGCACAGTGATTGCTCTCCACAATTAACAGTTGTCAGGAGTAGACACCATGCCTTTAAAGACATCAACACAAATGTCACAGAGCTTCAGGTCACCAGTTTTCATACCACACCAGCCTTCTGCTTAGAAAGAACACAGTTCTGTAAGCTGAAAGTCTATCGGATCCCCCTTCAGCCAGATGCAGACACCGTACGTTGTGATGTGCAGGTTGCACAGATGCTGCTGAAATCTGCTCAGCCCTTCTCCCAGGTCTACCCTCTACAAGAAATGGAGGTTGTTAAGTAGGAAAGCCCTAGCCCGTAAGATATGGCAGTTCAAAACACAGAAAATAGTGTAATGCTGCATTCATAAATAAAGGCAGTAGACTTCAGCAAATCAAAGTACTTTGAGCAGAACAAAAGTTGGTTTTAAGCCAAGTATAGCCTGCTGTTCAGGATAAAGTTATTTCCCATGGTCCTACATACAGCTATGACAACGCTGGGAGGGAATTTGTCCTTTTCAAAGCTCACAACGTACTGCATTGTGGGCTTTCATTTTGGATCCATTTTCTGGCTTGTTGTAGCCATACTAGGAATTCAGTGGGAATCCCAAGACCTTGTTTGTAGTCCACCAGTTTGCTTGCCATCCTTTCTGGTATTGAAAGGGCTGTGTTGTGTGCCAGGAAGGCTGCTTGCAGGTGTTTGCCTACAGCGATTGGTTTGTGGTAATGGAAATTTGATAATGTCTGGTCCAGGCCCTGTGGAATCTCTGTAACCTATGGATAGTATTGGGTGGCAATTAGTTAAATTAGTTTGTCACTGAGTGCATGTAGATGTGCTCAGTGTGTATTTGTGTGAATGAGTGCACTCAAGCATGCATGTGTGATAGAGCAGTCAAACTTGGAGAGGAAGATGTTGGTAGACCTGTCATGTCAGCGGGTAAACAGGATGAAGCGACCTCAGCTGTTTTATGTCTGAGAGATGCCTAGACCATATTTCTGACTTCTTTTGACTACTGCATATATGAACACCTGTTTATCTGTATGAGCAAGGTTATTCTGCTTCACTTTAATGTATCCTGCCATTTCACTGTCTATGATAGAGAGGGCACTTCTGCTGGATCCCCTGTCATGCCATCATGCTTGTAAGATCTTCCCCTTTTTCCTCTTTCTGCTACAAATTTGCTGTACAACAGTGGACTGAGCACAGGCATTAAAGAAGAGCAGATTAGTTCCTAAACCATTAATGCCCCAATCTCAGAGATCACATCTCATCTGTTGTTGCTGCTAACACTGCTGCAGAAATAATGAGCTTGCACAGGCTGGTGGAAATTCTGCATGGAATCTGATTACTCATCACTGAAGTGTTCTCCAGAGGAAGATATGGATATTCAAATGAAAAGCTGTTCAGTCATAGGTTTTGGTTCACTGTAGGAGGGAGGCCCTGTTGAAAGCTTTGAAGAAAGCAAGAGATCTTCATACATTCCCATTTGAGGCAGCAGTTTCTGGTGCAGAACTAGGTTGGGTTCATGCTTCTGTGAGTTGTTGGCACTTCTGGTAGTTGTCAGACTTAATCTATTGGTCCCAATATCACGAAGTATATCTGAGGTATGTTTTGATTGGCAAGCACCTGTGATTTCTTACAGAACAGTGAACACAGTTTAGCCAGAAATTCAGGTTTCTGACATCCACTTTTCAGGAAGGACAACTGATAAATTGGAGAGTTTGGACAGTCTTAAGTAGTTGTCATCCTGGAACCACAGACCTCACGCAATCTTACTTTGCAAGATGAAAACTAACTGGTAACTTGCCCACCAAGTCTAATAGTTATATGGGGAGCAAAAGGGCTCCAGCAGGCAATGTGTAAGAGCAGCAAAGTGTTTGGCATTGAAGCTGGACAAATATAAAACCAAAAAAACTTTGTAAAATTTTAATGGTGTGACAAATCAATCACTAAAACAATTTACCTAAAGACTCTATTGGATCTTCTGTCACTGGACATTGCTCATTCAGGATAATGTGCCTGCCCAGCAGGCAGATAATAGGTCAAACAATAATTCATTCAGAAAAGTCGTACAGCTTTTTTATTGCACAGGAAGAAAAGCTGTGTGGTCACAATGGTCCCTTCTGCCACACAATCTATAGACTAGCAGTGCTGCTATCCTGCAGGACTATTGTCTGTTATCTCTAGCACAATAGCTAGAGCAGCACTGTCTTTTCCCTGATGCCATTAAGCTTATTAGGAGAAGGTGTGGGATGGACTGTGTAATAGCACTAAATTATGGAATCATTTCTGCGCTGTGCAGTCCAGGTTTCTGTGGAGTTTTTTGCTGCTTGATCTTTAGTACCACGTTGCTATTTGTCATAGCCTTTTCACTAGGGATAACACTAGGTTTCAGGAGCATTCCAGCTTCCCCCTGAGCCATGACAGCAACTGTAAGAATGAGCAGATGTTAGATGAATAACGGTGCTAGAAACTGCTGACAGTTTTCTTTGAATGCTTTCAGTTGGACAGGAGAGCCAACTGTTTTTTCAGGTGGTCTTGGGGATCAATTCTGGGTAGGCAGAGGTGTGTTATACTCTTTACCATAACTGTGGGCATAAGAAATGGCGTGGTATGTGATGCTCTTAATTATCAGGCTGCTCTGAACAATTCATCAGAGCCCTGTTGCCTGTCTCCACATAGCTTTGCACACCCCACTTCACTTTTCTGGTGGCTGTGTTGCCTGTGCTACACAGATAGGACAGGAAAATTACATCACAGCCTGAGCAAATACTTACCTGGATAGATGGATTATTTGTTCTCAGGGCTTTCTGTTAAGGTGTATTCAGACATGACTCATTTTCCACAAGACAATTTTGCAAGATCCCATGAAGATTCTCCTTGGAATAGAGTATGCTTGGCTCTTTCAGGATAAGTATTTTGTTTTGTTTAGTATTTTGTAAGCATTTTGCTGATGCCCAGTGTCCTAATGTTGATGGTCAGCTTATACAGACGTGCGCAACTGAAACATAGATTTCAGATAACTAGAATTGAGTAACTGTTGTGAAGAAAGGGGCTGAGGTAAAGGCATGTGCTGAGAGCTCCTGTGCTGTAGCATGGTATGAAACACAAATTTGCCTATTCCGGGGTATTAATGTGGAGCTTCTTCGTGATAACTGTATGCATCTCAGCCCTCCCTAGCAGATACTCTGAACTTTTGCTACCTTAGTGTGCCAGAGAGGATGCTAGCTAGGATGTCATGAAACAGTGCCCATGGAAAGGCATATTTTACTACTCAACATACCTTAGACATTCATAAATCTCATCTTCTGAGCACTCACAGCCATGAACCGCGTGTTTGTGTCATCTGAGGGAGTTCACAAGGACAAACCTTGTAGAGTGCTTCAGCCAGGCAGTGCAATACCTGGTCTTATGGGCTGAGCAGTTCTCTGGAAAAGCCCTGGTACCCTATCACAGGTAGAGCCAGAGCACTAGGGTTGGTCTGTGCTTTGCATGCCAGCTGAACATAAGATAGCAGAAATACATCTGTGCTGGAAGGCTGCGTTCCTGTGGCTGGGTAGCTTTCGTGTGCTAATACTAGCCTGCATTGGTATGTATGCTTGTATTACCTGCACAGTGTCCGTGTGTTCACCCTGGCATATTGCATGCTTGGAAGAGTTCCATTTGTGGATCAAGGTGTGATTTATCCGTGTCACCCATTTTTTCTCTGTATCTTTCAGTGCTCCCATATGTTCCAAGCTAGCTTCATTACCCTACAGTGGTAGGTTTGCACAGTAGCATCCCATTTATTGTTGAGCTGGGTTGTGTGTGCGTGTGTGTGCGTGTGTGCAGTGAAGCCCCATGCATGCAGCACTCCCCTCTGTGCATTTTGTACTGGAACATGAGAATCCCATTAGACTGCATATAAGGTTTCCTGCCTTCCATCTGCTCCGTAAACTGCACCAGGCTCAGCTGTCTTGGATGTGTAAAGGTTAATGGTTGCCTTTCTTTCTGCAACAGCTTCATCTGTGCTCTTTTACTTTCTAACTTGCATATTTTGTTGCCCATACGTTTAGATACCTGATTATTTTGTGGGTTCCCATAAAGACAAAGGTGATAGGAAGCATTCATCTTCTGGTAGCTTCTTTCAGAGGATGGTTACTTCAATGTGGTATTTTAGCTGCTGTAAAATAATGTCAGGTGAATTATTTTGTACTATTTCTTTCACAGTCCATTGGTTTTGGTGGTTTTGTCTGGCTACAGCTACTCATTCTATAATTATTGTTCTTACTTGGATTAGGGCACTACATAATACTTAGTTTAAATGGTTCGTACCTGAATTATGTTATCGTTGCATTGATATCACAGTTTTGAGATGTGTTTGATGCACTGAAATTGGGTAGCTTCTTTCAGCGTGTGAAGTTTACTTGCAGTAAAGCAGGGTTACTCCTTATTTAGATGAAAGCTGTAAATATTTAATGAAAGTTCCAGTGAGAATGAGTTTGAACATAGCATTAGATAGCAAAGAAAAGAAAAAATAAAGGGAAATTGGATTTCTCAAAGAGGTTTTCTAGCAGTAATATGCCATTTTTGCAGCATTAATATGCCGTAGAAGTTAGACCACTCTGGAATCCTGATTGCCTCATCATCACTACAGTTTTTTATTTCTAGATAAAATATAATACATGAGTAATCCTAGAAATAGAACAGCTGTGTGTAATGCTGGAGGACTTTTCTCTGAGGAGCAATATCACCTTTGGCTTGGCTTTGGCTGTTGGCATAATTTTTTGTCCACTGTGTCTGTTCATCTTGCAGTTACTGTGGCCTCTGAATGTGTTCCCAGTTGTATTCCAGAGAACATAGTAGCAGCTGTCACATTAGGTTGGACGTCCTTACTGATAGAGAGTCAAGAGCACGTCTTCTTCTCTCTCATTCCATGTTGAAGTTTGCTGACAATATTAGTCTGCATTCACGTATGTTTTCATCAGACGTGATTCTGAGTTGCTTCCATCTACCATGGCCACTCTGAGCAATTTGGGTATAAAAAGAAATACACTACGATATGTCAGAGCATGTCATTATTGTGTTTACACTCTTACAGTTTTGTATTTAATCTTGTTCACTGTCAGTCAAGTTAAAAAAAAAAGGGGGCATCTCTAGTTAAGAAGTGTATTCTTACCACATAATATTTAAAATCGCAGATTCTGTTTGCTGATCTCTCATGAGTGTATCTAAATTTCATTAAAGTCTGTAGGTTCTGTGCTTTTTAGGCTTCTTGCCTGAAATGTCAGACTTGGCAACTCAGTTTTTATTTTCAGTATTTTATTTTTAAACAGCTCCTTACCTAGTACAGTAATATAACATATTGGCAAGTTGAAGAAAGAGTATCAGAATGCCATTCTCCCTTTTAAATGTCTGCTTTGCTGTTTAATTAGACAGGTAAAGAAGGCAGAAGAAGGTGGATCCTGGTGCCTATTTCATTTGTACGGGAAGGCTGGATTATTGTAGTAGATTGTCTTTTACAGTCTATGTAGCTTATTTCCTATCTTCTCTTTAGCTACAGAAAACATCTCTTGTAGACATTAACAAAAACGTATTTCTGTAAGATCTGCTGAAAGCACTGCTAACATAACCATACCGCCTAGGGCTTAGCTACTTTATCATTAAGTAAATGCATTTGACAGGTTCTGTGCAATGATGCTGTTCCATCAGTGCTGCTCAGCTTTGCATTACCAGCATTTCATTGTGTTACCGCGTTCACAAATGATAGGCATCTTTCTTCAGATGCGACCAATACAAGTGGGCCTGTGTTGTATTGCCTGAGGAGCAGCAGCCGTAACTGTTTAGTAGCAGTTTGGGGTTTTTTTACGGTATTTTTTTAAGATCTGTTTATATGTACAAAATGGCTTTTAAATGGCTGGTTTAGTGGCATACGTATTTCATAAATGGGCTGAGCCAAAGAGAAGCCCAGAACAATGTAAAGACTCTGAGAGAGCTACAGGAAAGACCGAGGGAAAATAACTACTTTATGGCAACTTTCGCTTGAATGGTGTTTTATTCAGAAAAGATTGGAAAAGAATGTAACCCTACAGACCATTGTGTAGTGCAGACATGAGTCTTTCACAGTAGAGAGTCAAGAGAAACATTTGCTTGGTGGCTAGAGGCAAATGGGATAACCCATGGGATGCTGGCCTTGCCACTCTGTTTTGGCGGCTTTGGGCCTGTTATGGGATGTTTGCCATTACATGGTAAGGCAGAACTACACACCCCAGCTGTTTAAATTTTTTCCTGTATAATTTACCGTGACACCATTGTCAGGCTCTTTTGGCACACATGTTTTATCCTACAGATTCCAACAGTGTTAGAGGCCAAATTGTGCCTTAAGCCTTCTTGACCTGAATTGTGCTGGCATCTGTGAAGGAGTGACAGTGTCAGCCTCCTCCCCTTGCCTGGGGGTCACCCTGGCTGTCTCAGCTATCTTTGCCCTAGGAACTCGGCTGCTTTTTAAAGCGATGCTGCAAATCTCTCATGCTTCCCACCCCCAGCCCATTTACAGGACAGTAACAGGGCTGGCCAGTCCTCCTTCCACGAGTGTGGGCTGCTCAGTATGGGTGGCTGCGTTGGGCCGCTGGCACACATCATGGCTTGCCCTGCATAGGTTAGTATACGAGGCTGGAGGAAGGCAGGTTTCTCGCAGTCCTTTCCTTCCTTTTGTCCCTGCACAAGAAGAACACAATCCTTCTCCTTTATATCCAATGTATATTTAGCCCTAAATATCTGAAGTCTCTCCCTGCCAATAATTTTTTTTTTAGCCTATAAACATAATCAGACACCTTAGGGACTGGTATTTGGCAGTTGCTTTCAAGTGTCTGTATATCTGACCTAGAAAGTAGGGAGTGTTTTTCAGTGCGTGCCAGTTACAAAGTCAGAATGGTCCATATTAATTAGAATCATCTGCAATCCTTTTAGCATGTGAGCCTGTGGCATCATTAAGGTTTTTCATGCTTTCATTCCTGAAGGATGGATAGAGTTCAGTCCTCCAGATCTTTGATTATTTTTCTCATTAGCACGCATCTCCATGCTATAAATTAAAGGAGAAGGAAAGATTGCCATTCCCAGGGTGCTTCATAAAATGCCTTGGAAACCTGAGCCCCAGCTGCATCCAGAGGAAAATAATATGAATGTATAAAGCCCCACTTAACCATTTAGGTTATCAGCCCAGCTGTAGTTACTTCTCTGTAGTTATTTCCAGGCATATCAAGCATCTATTTAGTCAGACGATCAGATAATTTTAGGGACTAAAACACTAATCCTCTTAAAACAAAACAACTTACTTGCTAAGGCCAGCTTGGCTTAAACAGTTCTCTTGCACAGAATTTCATCTTGATTTAATTAAATTGTGTGAGATCACCTCCTATGTTAAACTGTTTAACGTAGTTAAACTGGTACAGTTCGTGCATGTAGATGTTTTCTCCTTCACTAGCCTATTAAAAAGCCCCTTAGAAAATCCCCATTCACAATTTTATGTTTAATCTGGAAAAATAAAAAGAGGCTCTGTGTAGCTATTTCAGTAACTCATTTTTTAGGAATTTTCTTCAAATCCGTAAAGTGGGAATTGCTGCCACTGGAAAGATATTGGTAAATCTCCAGATCTTTTTTTTTCTTTTTTCAAAGAATTTTGAAACAGTCTAAGCATCCCATATTACATTTTTCATAAGCAGAACATTTTGGTTTTCCATTTAAAACTGACTTTGATTCAGAAATATTAGTTGTACTTATTTACTTCAATAATTCAAAATCAGAATGTAATTTCTGAGCTGGTCTATTGAAAGTCAGATAATTGGGTCATGAAAACTTTTGACATTTTGACTGTTAATGTGAAAATTTTTTGATAACTCTCATACAGTGAGCTCTTGTTTCAACCCAGTTGTAGCAAAAATCTCATCCCTTTCTGGAATGATTTTGCTTTTTCTAGCACAAAATAAATTGTTTAAGGGAAGGGAAATACCAACTCTTCTTCCAGCTAGTAGTTACTGGATTTTAGCACTGAAGTAAAAATGAAAAGTTGATGAAATCTTTCACCTTCTTCTTCAGCTGAACAATACTGGACCTAAAAATTGTAGGTTCCAGCCTTCATGTTACCTCTTTGATTCTGAAATGCTATGGATTGTCTTTCCTAGGTTTGACTAATAAATGTGACTTTGTCTTTCATGTGATTGTACCTAAAGCCCCTTGAAGTTTATGAGAAAACTTCCCTTATATGCATATCCATGGCCTCTGGATCAAAGTGTCCTAACATGAGTACTGTGGTTCCTTTAAAGCATCTGCAGGAGCTGATAACGTAAAACTTCTCCTGCTAAGTTCTTTCTTTACATTTGAGATCATTTGAGTTCTATTTTGTTGCGTAGAGTTACTCTTGGTATAAAAACGAAGATAAAAATGTTGTTTTAAAAAAGAATTTTCAAGGTTTGCTACAAGAACAAAACAACTTGTGCCTTCTCCCTCCTGAACATGTTTTTTATTACTGCACTTTCAAAATGACCATTCATGCTATCACGCACTTAGAGTAAATCTGTGTCAGTTCATAGGCTCAGCAGAAGCTTCTAATTATTTGACCTTCTGTCCTCGCAGATCCAGCCTGCTGCTCACAGTGACCCTCCTGGTAAACCAGCATAAATTTGCAGACTAAGATTTCTGTAGCTATAGCATATAAATTGTGAGAATGACAAGGTTCATTATATTGCCAGGAGACTATATTCTGTAATGTAGACCTGAATCAAAGGACAGACTTTAAATATATCAAATAAGTTCAGCAGATTGGATGAATTTAACTGCTGATTTAATTAGTGCAATTCTGTGAAATGGGAATCAACAAGGTATTGGTCCTGCGATATGTCTTTACAATTAAAGGCATGCCAGAATTGTTCATTTTTATTTAAAAGTCAAGTGGATTTTGAAAATTATTAAATACATTCAGCAGCATAGCCTTGAATTAAAAAGAATATTGAAATATACATGTGTTTTAAATATTATTAGTCCATGATTTTTTATAAACATACCTTGGGAAAAAAGAAAAAGAGTATTTTAAACGCATGCCCTTCTGAGAAGGGCGGTTATGGTTGCCAGGCAGCTGAAAGATAGCACTCTGCTCTCAGGAAGGTCATAGTTGCTCTTTTTATTGGTGAAGACTGGAAGTCAGAGGTGTCAGCCTGCTTGGAAGTGTAAATGCAAACCCAAGTATCTGGCTGTGCTCCAAGAGTGGTGCCAAACTCCTTGTTCACTGAATGTATTATTGCATTTTATTTTATGATTAGCAGCCCAGCTCCAAACACAAGAACACGCGGTGAAGTCAGAGCTACTGCTCTACAAGCATAAGTAAGCGTCTTGTTGAGAGGCACAAATCCTCCCTAGCTGCTGATAGCCATCTTGCTTATAATGTGCTTCAGAAAACAAGTAGCACAAGGAAGGTATTTTCTTTTTGCCAGCCCTTTCAAAGTGGAACAAATCTGCAAAACAGAGCACAGATGGCAGCAGAATAGTGGCTTAAATGCAAAGCATCAATTGAGGCAAGTGGTACTTTTCCATCTCTGAGTAGTAGCTTTGAATCTTCTTTTCCTGGTGTTTTTTGTTTTGGAGACACACTTTAAATGTATGACAAATATCAGAAAGTGAAAATTATACTGGAGAAGATTAAGATTATGAAAATATAGAATGAAGGGAATAAAACTAAACAGCATATCTATAAACGTATATATTTTTAAACTTCTGTGGTAATTTCTCACCAACAGTTTCTTAGTTCAGATTTTCTAATTAATCAACAGCAAAGTAGGAGCTATGGAGAAACTGACACAACAAAATAGGCAGAACCCTTTAAAATTTTATAGGTAAATAATTATGCACCCTTAAATTAATTCTGGCAATATTTAGACATTAAGAAAAAGTCTAGATATGTGATAGATTACATACGGAAATTGCAAATAATATCGGATCATAATTTGGTGACAATATTTGGTATTGTATTGAAAAAATGCATTCAAACACATCTTAAGAGTTGTATTCTACTGATTTTAAAATAGGTCTCATATCTCACAGTTGCTACATCCAGGAGTTTTAAGAATATATGAGTTGGCTGGAACCTGTTTTTCAGTATATTGTCATCCATGTGCAGGTGCACAGTTCTTAATGTAAGCAATTCTGAATCTTTTGGAAATTGTAATCCAGGCCTGTACTTTAAGCATGGGGCTCCTCTTTGCATTGAAGTAAGAAACAATAATCCTGTTATTCTTTTCAGTTTTGGGCTTTTTGGTTCACTCTTTTTTCCTAAGTCACTTCTTTTGCTAGTTGCATTTGAAGTTAGAAGAAAAGAAAGCAAGAAGCAGACGGAAGTTTGCAGGCTCTCAAGGAGCTCTCCTGTCAATGCTGATAGCCCCTTGGCTCCTCACTTGGTGCTAGCAGGGAGATGAAAGGGACAACCAGGAGTGGCTGAGGTGGGAAGGCACCTCTGGAGATTATCTAGTCAATGTCCCCTGCTCAGAGCAGGGTCACCTACAGCAGGTTGCTCAGTCTGTGTCCAGTTGGGTTTTGAGTCTCTGAAAGGATGAAGATTCCACAAACTGTTTGGCCAACCTGTTCCAGTGTTTGACCACCCTCACAGTAAAGAAGTTTTTTCTTATGTTTAAGTGGAATTTCCTTTTCTCAGTTTGTGTCCATTCTCTCCTGCCCTGTCACTGGGCACCACCAAGAAGAGTCTGGCTCCATCTTCTTTACGCAGCCTCCCAAGTCACCCGCCCAAGTTAGTTGGGCTGTCCCCCCCACCAAATTCTCTGTGGACAGCCACCTCTGAAAGCTACTCACAGCTGGGAGTCTGAATTGGGTGCTCAGAACTGCTGCATGGAGCAATCTCCTGTCTTTCTCTTCCTGTGCAGAGAGACCATGGTGACATGTTTCATTGCTGGAGCACTTCATTTAGGTGCCTGAAGATAGTATAAATACCCATTATAATGTCCAGACCCCCTGCTACCCCAAATGGGGAAAATGAGACGAGTAATTTTTTCCTAACATTCATATAATTTTAGAAGCTTTACTCTGGTAAGTAAAGGTGCTATAAGACTTCATATGCTGTGGATGACTCCGTATGTTGTGGGTGAGACTCTCCTTCAATTCTTGTCTCAGTTTAGTAACAATCTATGCTCTACTTAATGGGATTGGCCTTTGATCCCAGAAAACTTCAGCGCAGCTTATCTGTGGAGTCATGGCACTCTACACTGTATTTTAGGGTTAGGACGGCATAGTTATTTCCCACACAAAGGGTCATTTTAGGACATTGCTGTTGCTGCAGGGAAGATGCTGGATTTGGGTGCTTCATTAGGGACACATATGGATATCGTAGTTCAGCAGATACTTTGGGACTTGGTACACTGTCAGTGCAGTTTTTTCGTGGTCTGGAAAGCACAGCAGCTCTTGCTGACAGGAGTTGCCACAATATGGTGTTTGCTTTCCTCTAGTTCTGCCTGAAGGTGTGAATTGCAGTGTGGCAAAGAGATTTCTGACTTGCAAGAGGCCCCTTTGGAAAGCAGGGTTTGCTGTTATTCCTGTGAGTAGCCTTTTTCAAAAGCATGGATTTTCAGGCCTGGTTGCTCTTGACCTAGGAAGGGAGAGTTGGGGGAGAAAAGAAGTCATGCAGAACACATGTTCTGCAGCATCAGCAAGATTTGAGGGAGGATTTGATTTTAGCTTCAGGGAAGCAGAGTCAGAACAAAGCTGCCAGCATGTTGCATACTGGTTGAATGAAAAATGTTGGATCGGGGCACTTACCAGAGCCAAGTTGTACTGGAATCTGACCGTGATTCTGGATATTAAATATCATTTTATGATGGTGATTTAATAAGTATATGTATGGCACTGATGCTTTACGTGTTTCATATACTAGCACTGAGGCCAGACCCCAAGTCCTTTAAATCAGCTGAGAAGTTCTCATGGATTCCAGGCAGGTTTAGATGACAGACTCCATGCTTAATTAATGCATTCGGAGGTTGGGAACTTTCTAAAAGAGTTCAAATATTTTATTTTATTTTTAGTTTATTTAGTTTAGTCTTTTCCACATTTTTAATCTACATAACTGACATTACACAATCAGAATAAAATCTTCTGGAAGTAAGGTTCCACAGGGCATTGTAACAGACGGCAGAGTGCCTGGTTTTCCATGGTACTAATAATACAGAAAAGGGAATGCTTCTATTCAGATTGCTTTCACCTCCCACCTTAAATTTCGCAATGGTCTCTGTCCTCTTAAAACTGTGCTCTGAATATCTCCCTAATGCTTTGGACATGTATTCAGAATAGAAAAATGTAACAAGTTGCTTTACCATCCAATCCTTTAATAAAGGTGTGACATCTGGGTCTCCTCCTCCTGTTGGTTTCTTTCTGCAGGTTATTCCTCTACTGACTGGGGAGAAAGAAGATGCATTGTATCAAAATCATCTGGTACTTTTTCAGTACTAAGAGCTGAAACAGCACCAGCATTCCTAAATTTGAGAGGTGTTATGGGTTTGTGTGGCGCGGTTTTCCTTGGTGGCAGGGGAGTGGGGCTGCAGAGGCGGCCCCTTTAAGAAGCTACTAGAAGGTCCCCTGGTGCCAAAATGTCAGACCCGCCTCTGTTGGGGAGTGATGGTGGTAGCGTCTCTGGGAGAACATATTTAAGAAGGGGAACCGGCAGTGTGGGGGTTGGGGAACATGAGAGGAACATCTCTGCCGATACTGGAGTCAGTGAAGAAGGAGGGGGCGGAGGGGCGCCTGAGGAGGCTGATGGCCCTGCAGCCTGTGGTGAGATGGCAGGCTGTCCCCCAGCAGCCCAGGGAGGTCCATGATGGGGCGGAGGCTCCCGAAGATGGCCGTGACTCCATGGTAAAAACAGCGCTGGAGCAGTGTGTGACTGGAGAGCAGCCCGCGGAAAGGATCCGCGCCAGGGAAGTTTGTGAGGAACTGCAGCCCGCGGAAAGGAACCACGTTGGAGAAGTTGGTGAAGGACTGTCTCCCGTGGGAGGGACCCCACGGTGGAGCAGGGAACAAGAGAGGAATCTTCCCCCTGAGGAAAGGAGCGGCAGCGATGATGTGTGGCAAGCTGACTCAACCCCCATCCCCTGTTCCCCTGCGCCGCCTGGGGGAGGAGGTAGAAAGCACCGGGAATGGAGCTGAGCCGGGAAGGCGGGAGGCGTGGGGGGAAGGTGTTCTGATGTTTGGTTTTCCTTCCTAATACCCTTGTGTTTTGTTTTTGATTTGATTTGAAAATGAAATTGATTTTGTTTTTTTCCCAAGTTGAGCCTGTCTTTTGCCCTTGACCATAAGTGGGGAGTGATCCCTCCCAGTCCTTGCCTCGACCCACGAGCCTGCCTTTGTATTTTCTCCTCATCCCAACGTGGCCAGGCGAGGGGGTGGGGGGTGAGTGAGCGGCTTCATGGTGCTTTGTTACCGACTGAGCTGAAACCACAACAAGGGGGAAAAAAGGTTATTGAGATCATAATACAGAGCAAATAGAGAATACTAAAATATGCCTATTTAAAGGAAGAGAGTGAAAGCAGATCAGTTTCAGAAATAATAGCACTCATACTTTGTCTAGTTAGTCAATATCTAAAAGCCCTTATTCCCTTCCTGCTGCTTTAGAACGATCTGTTGTTTGAAAATAGTTACAGCCTTTTATCCTACAATCAGCCAAGGGCGTGTAAAAGGAAGATTGATAGCAGGGCTATTGTTTGTCACTATGTGGGAGACTGATAGAGCAACCAGCTTTGAAACAATGTTGGGTAGTTCTGATTAAAATAGTGTCCGCACTGTCTGGGTGGTGGGAACTGGCTGATCTGGCTTACTTCTGGCCGTGCTGCTCATGCTTGCTGAGTTTCCAGGGTCCCTTCCCATGCTGCGTGCACTCGCTTCAACCTGCTGGAAGAGGCTCAGCTCAGGTGGTCTGCAGGAGATTTGTGGAAGGACTAGAAAGTGCAAGGGAACACTACTGTCCCCTGCTTGGTCTAATGCTTGTCTCTTTTCCTCATACAAAAATTTAAGGTAAAATGTTTTGTATGTCTTCTACATAGATCCGTGCCAAAATCCATTGAATCCATTTAGGGGGACTTTCACCAACACATGCTTTCTGAAAGTGTCCAGAGTGGGAGCACCTCTGCCTGACTGCTGACCAACCAGTCAAGCAGTTCTCCTAGGCCATGCACTTGTCTTCAGGGTCTGTAACGTTACTGCCTCTGGCCCTGTCTTTGGGTGAATAGAAGTGCCAAAGCTAAATTCAGTTTTCTTTTATGAAGAAGAAAGAAAAAAGAGGAACAGCACCTAATCCTTTTCTTCATGAAGAAATCTCTGGAGAAAGAACTCATGTACTAAATTTCAAAAAGATTGGCACTGCTTTTTCACTGAGATTCAACGGCATTTCACAATCCCCACTAACTGTCCGCAGGAGAACAAGCATAATTGTGATGCTCATCCAAATGATCAAGGAATATCATACACTATGTCTGCTTATCACAAACATATTAGCTTTGATTTCCTAGTCTGGATGACAGCGCAGGCTATTCAACATTGTCTTTGGGTTGCTAATCCTCAAAGAATCTATTTGTTTCTTTTTCAATATTATTGCCATGGAAACCAGCTAAACAGGTCCAGATTACATCTTTACTGTTCGCTCACTTTCATTTTGATCTGCAGACATTCTTCAGGTTCTAGGAAGAGGCAAAGGGCAAATCAATATTGTTCCTTGAAACATGTAGTCACTCCCTGTGTTTTCCAGCCTCCACTATGCAAGTGTAGCCACTTGCATTCTGTGTCTCCCACGGCAAGAGACTTGAAACCTGAAGACCTGCTACCTGCAGCCTCATTTTCTACAGTAACCTTGCTCTGCCAAGCTTGAGAGGACAACACAGCAGATTGCTTCCTTATCTATTTTTCAAGCCCTTGCTAATGGTAACACGATGATGCAGAGAGAACAATTACCCTTTGGAGCACAAATCTAGGAAATGTTTTGCAGATGCACTAAAACTGATGAAAACAGGTGTAATCAGGAGTCAAGGAGAATCGCTATTAAAAGTACGTATCAATGTCCAGAATGGTGAAATCTCTATGTCAGAATCCAGATAATGAAGTACTTAAGGGAAGAACATGTCTCCACTACATGTATGGTCTGCATATAACAAATGATGGCCTGAACCATAGGTGTTGCTGTTCTCATATTTTGGGGATGTGAGTGCTTTCTTGAGTGTGTGAGATCTCTAAAATTACTTTGTTTAGGCGTTCAACTGGGTACCAGGTAAATGTAGCCTGGTCTGGATTCTTAGAGGTGAAATATAGGGGCTGTGCCTCTTTAGAGACCTGTTGCAAGCTCTTGTTTGAATCAGATGATAACGGAGTTTTTTCTGATGGAATAGTCTTTATCCCTTGGGAAATTTTGTAGGTTTGAAAGTGGATGGAGGGAGGGGAAAAGCTGAAATGAGTTATGCATGTTTTCTTTTAAGTGTTAGGAAAACCTGGGTATATGTGTATAAGCAGCCCCTAGGCAGCTATAAGATTAGAAACTGGCATTTACATAGCAAGTCCTAATATATGCTACTGACCTTGGTGGCTTTACCAGAGTAATTTTCACACAGATAGTATTTTTAATGGAGTATCTATAATGCATTAGTCACTGATGCCTTTGCCTTGCATCAGGCATTCAGATTCTTATGTCCACTTTCCACTGTACTTGAGCTACAGCCAAGTTATAAGGAAAAAAATCTGTTCTTTATTACTGTATTGTTTTGCCTCTGATGCTTTTGTAATACAGTTTCATTTTGGAGAATTCTTTCTGTATCACTGTAACGTCTTTCATGCCAATACACAGCACTATGGATCATAAGAAGTTGAGGGGAATAAGTGCCCTTACGTTGCATGGGAAAGCACCTTTGCATTACAATTCTTCCTTCTTTTTGTATGTACCGGGTGTTAAGATTGATTCTCTTTCACTCTGACGTGACAGTGTGGCACAAGCCCTTTTCTGTCTCTGCAGAGAGTGAGTTAACAAAGGTAATAGGGTGGGTGAGTTTACTAAGTACAGGAGGTAGCATAATTATATGGCTTTAAGAGATCTATTTCTAACCTAATTCAATAACTTGTTAGTTTATGTGAGTTATTCATTGGCAGAAGTTGCTGTTGTTGCAGAAAGGCTTGTGTAAATTAAGCATAGCTGGTTATATGGCTGGTTTTGGCTGAACTTGGTAATACTATGTTCTCTGTATCCTCAAAATTTGTGTTCAGAAGAAATAAGGGGAGTTTTTGATTTTGAGGACTATTGTTATCCAGCATGTCTTCTTGACTTGGTTGCTTCAGTGGAGGAGCACATTCCTCTGCTTCAGCCTCTGCTAGTGAGAGCAATGCATAATCTAGCATTCGTACTACAGGAAAAGGTGCTCAGGAGCCAAACTTGTACTTCTCATTCTGTCATAGATTCTGGCAGTTTTCTTGCATATGAGATGTGGCTTCCTGAGGGAGGAAAAATAAAGTAAAATCAAGAGCCAGGGAGTGAGTGGGCACTTTTGAAAATGTTGGCCTCAATATATAATTTTTTCTATTTCTAAATTGAGGGATTATAATTTCACAGGACTCCAGAAAGACTCTGTGAGTGTTTGCAAAATGTTTTAGAGGTGGTAACACGGCAAGTTGCACTGCAATGCAAGGAACAACGTCTTCACCACAGACCACACCTCTGGAGCATTTATACATTTGGTGACAGTTCCATATGACAGCAGTCCATTAAGAGACTGACATAGATCTGATTTCCCCAGATGTATCGTTCCTCTCTTCCCCAGAAGTTTTATCTGGAGGAAAAGAAGAAGAATTTGTTTATTTGTCCCAGATGCCCCCAGAATATGTCAGAGCTGGTGTTAGTTTGCCATTTGTTGGCATACATGCTATGTGATATTTGCGCCCAGAGTGCTCTTTTACAGAATGACTTACTGTCAGCCTCAGGAGTGTGCGAAGGGCTAGGCTATTCAGTGGAGTTCATGGCAAGTGCTCAGTCTACTTTATCATGAAAACGTGATTACAATAAATTGTGCCTGCAGATTTTACAGATTATTGTGAATGTATCAACCATAGTTAAAGAGTTAGAAACCTTTCAGAAAAAGAAAAAAATATGTTTCGTTAACCAATATCTGAAAGGAAACCCAGCTTTTTCCCTTTGTTTACCAATAATTTCTAATTTTAATAAGTTGCCTGCCTTGTCACAGTTTGACGTACAAACCTTATTTGACATAGTGTGGCTGTCCCTTGCACTTGGAGGTTGAATGTACTACATAGAGCATGTAACTAATGAGATGGGGTTTTGTTCATCCTTTCAGTTAATTCTGTGTGTTCTTTTTTCCCCCCCTCCCTTTGTGCTGCACGGCTGATTACCACCCTAGGACCTTGCAATGGGACACAGACCCCTCAGTGCTGCAGCTCCAGTCTGACTCTGAACTTGGGTATATGTCAGCTCTTTTTGTTACTCGTTTATAATTTCTTTGCAAGAATTATGTTGAAAATGCTTCCCAGCTGAGCTGGTTTTATGTGATTTTCATTTGCTTTATTGATTCAAAAAGACCATAATTAAGTTTCCTTTTTTTGGTTTCATCAATACGAAGCTTCAGCGAAGCCATCTTTGTGGAAAAAAACCCTTCTATTTAAAGAAGATCATGAAAAGATAAGCTGCTATTTCTGTTGCCTGAAACACAATATAAATAACTATTTCATTACAGATGAAATGTTATTATTGTGGCTCTTACTTAAATGTGCATGTACAGCTACAGTGGCCTTGTTTGTACCTGTTGATTCAGACCTTTCTCTCTGAATCATTTGCAAGGTACTTTTTCCCCTCCTTCCTGTCTGCCATAGTTACACTGTTTCCTCATGCAGTAACAGTTTCCCTTTTTCCTTAGGAGCGTTATATATGCTTTATAATTGTGCACTTAAATATGGTCATAGTCCAAGGGTAATTGCCATCTTATTTGAGTTCAGGCCAATCAAGCATTTTTTAAATTGTACTAGAGCTAAAATTAATATTTCCTAGTGTGGGGTAGAACTCCTCTACCCCAAGCATCTGAAAAAATTTGTTAATTTAAATAATTTAGAAATGCCTGCCTGCAGAGAGATTTAGGATAAACTGTTCCTCTAAAAAGGGTAGGCAGCAATCCCTCAAGTTCTTCAGAACTTGAGTCATAGTCAAAATCAAATCTCTATGTTGGTCTATGAGAAGAATTGCTCTACCTATGAACTTAAGGGCTTGCCTGTCTGAATCTCCAGGCAAGCGTCTTATGCTTTTACTAGTTCATGTGAAATTCATTCACCATTCTATAAGAAAAACAACAATCTCCACTTAACTACTAATTGGCAGTGCTCCCAGCTGCAATGAGGAATGTTAGGGCTATTCACCAGGAAAGATCAGAAGAAGTAGAAAGTATCCAGAGAGGTTTCCAAACAGGGCTTCTCCACATCCAGAACTACTATGAATGTTGTAATTTCCACCTGAGTATGGCTTCAAATAGAGCCAGCTTCTACAACTTTACCTGGACCGTCCCAAAAAGGTGGAGGTTTTGGGGCTGTTTTAATGTACAGAAACCTTTTAGAAATCTCAGCTGCCCTTTCCCAGAAGTTTGGATTAAAAGATGAGCACTCCTAGGAGCAAGGTTCCTCAAACAGCTGTGCAAAGCAAGTTCCTTTATTTGACTCATGAAAAGATAACCCTGTGTATAGCACAAGACTTCACACTTTTTCTGTCTTTGCACTGACCGCTCATAAAAGAAGCACACAAAAGAGTAAATCCACAGGTATACTCTGGAATAGAAGTCCTGCCCCTTTTGAAAAAAACCTATCTTCAAAACCAAGGCGCAGTTAGAGAGAGGACCAGACTTTCCTCTGGTGTCATGAGACTAGATTAAGAAAAAATACCAACACAAAAGAAATCCTGCAGTCAGCAATTAAATGATGTGTGCAGCAAAACACTTCTAGCAGATACATCTTTCTTCTGCCACCTACAGAGAGAGGAATCAATTTTAGTGCACGGACTTTAGTTACTGGCCTCCTACTGACATCCCATAGACAGTTTTGAAAGGAATCTTTCAAAGCTTATGTGCTCTCTAAGATGAATATTCAGCGAACTGTAAATGTTAAGAATAATGAGCACCTCAGATGAAAAATGGGGATGGGGAAGCAATAGACAGTTTACTGCTAAAGACTAGAGATTAGAACATTACAGTCCATATTTGGTAGAGTCCAGACACTGAAAAGATGTTCCAGTTGTCCCTCTCTACTTGGGACCAAGGGGCTAGGCCAACTTTTAGTTACACAAGAACTGTTACAGGTTGCTTAACAAGGGCAAAAAGGAACTAAGTGACCACATTCCTTCAGATAAGAAAGACCTCCCTTTCAGTAATTCAGTAATTACCAGGATATGGGTGATGCTAGACAGTTGTACAGGCACCAGCAATTCCTGAATTAGAAATTATTTAAGTGAAAAATTTCACACATCCTCTCAGCACAGTGCTCTGGGATGTAGCTCACTTAATTAGCAGTCTACAAAGAGGCTAACCCAACTAGCGATTAAATCCAGCTCTCCATTAGGATTGATGTTCCCCATCCTCAGGCTGTTGAGGAGATATAGAGTGACCTCCTGTGAAACTGTTCTTAGAATTAGATGAGGTTCTAATTAGGCCCAGATTAGACATGATTAATTAGAGATTATAGTTAACCAAGACCACTGTCAAGAAGATCTTTCAATGTAGAAGGCTTAAGAATCTCGGTAAGTGGAACCAGTAACCTGGGGCAGCAGAGAACTGGTTATATAGGAAAGCGTAACTGACCAAGTAGGCAACAGAGATTGTGCATTTGGTGCTGAAGGAAGGAAAAGCACATGAGATTTTGTTGGGGTGAGATATTTATTAAAGCTTGAATTCACACAAACCCTCAGTTAAAGCAGCTACAAAAATGTAATGCTACTGAAACTTTCATTAGCTGAAGCGTATCACAAGCTGCAGAAGTTTTTCTGCCCCCAGTAATAGTGTAGAAGTTCTTCTGTAGGATTTTCAGACAATTGTAGCTTTTGTTCATATTGGCAAAGTCACAGATTGTTGTAAGGAGGGAGACTTGTTAATTTTTCCTCTTTGAAAAGAAGAAAGACTCAGAGCTGCAACAACTATTTCTGCTTTAGTGGTTTGTTATGTGATATGGCTGATTCATACTGATTACCTGCTGAATCTAATTGCATTCAGGTTAATAACAACCCAGCCAATAAAATAGATGAGAAAAATGTATAGCTGATGTAGCATTAATTAGCTGAGGAGTTCAGTAAGTTTCATCCAGTGACGACAATTTCCTTTTGAGACTCCCATTTTCTTTCAGACATCAATCGTAATCGAATACCTAAACCATTGTAAATTAATTAGATCAAAACCCCTTTGACCTCTCTTCTTCTGACAGTCTGGAAAATGGAGAGGATATGGATAATGCATATGAATTTTCTGCTTTTCCAGATTGCTCTCTAATGACATGGCAGTTCAGAAACATCATGTCCATGAATTTATTTTCCATAAATGTATAAGCATGCTTGCACTTGTTGATCTAGGCAACTGGACTTACTCAGTTGATTTGTTTATTATGTGCATATTCTTTTCTCTGCTGAAAGTTGGCATTTTTTCCAGTAAAACACTTGCAAGTAACAGTTTATTTATTCTTCCCTCCCTGCAGACAGTCAAATAATATTCAGGAAATAAATTGATTTCCCCACACACACACTATTGAGTGAACTACGTATTACTAAAAGTGTTCATGACCATGTTCAGCTGTCTCTCTTCTTTTTCCTTACCCACTTACAGTTAGTTGGCTTTACTGATTTATTTTATATGGTTTATTTAAAGTAAGGGAAGTAGTAGAAAAAGAAGGCTATACTTGCCCTGTTCCAGCTATGTCTTGGAGCTCCCCTCCCACCCTTGCATTAGGACTCTATTAATCATAAACCTACATCAATTTCACTACTAATGACTCCTGTGGAAGGGAGAATCTCATTCTTTATGGAAATTACCCACCTTGCCAATTAAAGGCTCTATTATTGCTCTCAGGTGAAGATCTGACAGTCCTAATCCAGCCTGGTTTACACCCACTGTGCTTTTTCAACTATTGTGTATCTCAGGCTGAGGATTAACTCTTTTGAGCAGGCAGAACATTGTAGTAATGATGGTACGAAAGAGAATTTTGTTGCATGTTACGAGGGGCTCAAGCAGGTCATTTTTCTCTCCCATTTACAGTCCTTCTCAGCAGCATGTTCTAAAGGTTCAGTAACTGTACTTTATTATGGCAAATGGTTCCCAGGTTAATTTTCTCCACTGCAGTTAGGTACTTCTTATGCATAGTGTATTGTGTTTCATCTTAGCAAACACTGAAGTATTTTTTTGATCCTGTTCATAAAAGCAAACACTCTTGTTCCTGCTGCTGATGTACATTTAACATGACTAACCTTTTGATGTCATGTATTCCATCTTAGACGCAGACTGCACAAACTAGGGGTGTCAAAGATTACCCAGGTTGATTTCTTACCTCGGGAGGTGGTATCGTACTCCAAGGAGACACAGACACCTCTTGCCACGCATCAATCTGAAGGTAAGATTTTTTTTTTTTTTCCTAAAAAACTTTCATAGAAAATAAGTATTCGAGTAAGAGTTAAGGCATGTAAGAAAAATAATAGTAAATCATAATATAGCTACTTATCACATATTTTCTGCAAGCCAGCTATTGTTTATATGATTAATGCCTGTTCTGGTGAGAATAATTATAATAATGACTTTAAATTCAGGTGGAACCAAACTACTTCTACCTTACAATGGGTTGTGGTTACATAGCAGTTTAATGAGAACATATTTTCAAATAAATCATTATGAATATAATTAAGATAGTGCTTTATTCCATTTTTCTTTCTTTCTCAAGGAAGTTATTCATTGCATGCTTTGTAAAGAGGCAGTGATGGAAAGTTGCCCTCAGATATACGGTCAGTGTAATTGTTTGCTCCTCCAGTGGGTGAATCTTAGGAGAAGTTACAGTTTACCTCCATGTGCTGAAAAAATAGGCTTACGTACTTTAATGTGGACAGTCCTGCTTTCTCTCTGCTGACAGATACATTATCTGTACTCATGGAGCTGTTCATTAGTTGTTTGGCTTTCCCATTGATAAGTAAATATGTGGAGTAGTTAGTAGGGGAGTGCTGTATCTCTTCCTTAGACTAGACACTTGCCAGGGTTGTACTGCAGAACACTGATTGCAGGTTAGTTGAAACCATTTAAACTGAATGTAAAACTGTACATTAGCCTGACGTAATTTACACACTATTACAAAGCAGGTAGAAGAAGAAAAACCGAAGACAGTCTTGACTGTCATTTTTGTTGTTAACAATGAAGGATCAGGAAAAGTTCAAGAATTGGGTGCTTTCCTGCAGCAGATAGTGTAGAACTTCACCAGGCTCCATACAGAAAAAGAAGATTCAAGTAGGTTGCAAAAGATAAGCAAGTAAATCTGTTTAAATATATGTTACTGTCAGGGAAGATAGAGTGATTAAGATAACCAGCTTTTTTTCTGCAACCGGGTTACCAGGTCTGCCTTTAAGAAAACAGAAATGAAAACTGCTGAGCTAGGTACTCAGATTCTACTTTCCCAGACCACAAGTTTACCCTAGTCATCTGTTGTCTGAAATAGTGCCTTCAAGCATGGACAACCCTGTTGCTTGGATGCTGCTTCTTGAGCATCAAGTCCTGGCAGCTTTGCCTTCTCAGAGGGAGAGGTTGCCTCAGAAGCTTCTCTAGTTCAATCCAGCTCATCTCTGCTCATCTCTGAGGGCTGCTGAAGCCTCGAGAAGATGGGGTTTGCCCCTGAGGCCTTGCCTTCCTGGCTTGAGACCAGTAGGTGCTCAACCCTGGGGCGTTATCATGGTGTCATTGTTAGATCAGATGGAGAGGATGCCCTTCCTCCCTGACACAGGGCCTTTATCCAGTGCAAGACCCTATGGATATGGGGAGTTGAAGACATAGCTTTGATGTGTTTTACCTCTCTCAGGCCTGCAACTCCAGCACTCATTAGCTGACAGGCCTTTCTGAACAGGCCAACCTCTCTTGAGGAAGCAACTTCTTCCAATAAGTCCTTCTTGCTTTTTTTCCAAGGAGCTCTTCAACAATTACAAAATCCTTTTCTTGGGTATACAAGAGGACAATCTCCTACCCTTCAAGAAAAAAAAACAAACAAACCAAACCAGTGTGCTGCTGTGGAGCCAGGAAGTCAGGACAGCAAGCAGAGGGCAATGTGGCTTGTCTTGGTTCTCCCAACACAGAGGAAGCTCTTATTGCTCACTTGTATGAAAGAAGATAGGTGCAAACATAAAAAGTCATGGACTTTAAACTGCCTAGGCCAAACCTGTGATGGGAAAGGTCAAATGGTGGTAAGTGGTTTTGGTGACTGGATTTATTATCTTTCATATCTCTGTGTCACACAGTCAAGGAAAAAACATCAACAAAAGTGAAGTTTTAATATTTAAACACAGGCAAAATATCACCCAATCACTTCCCTCAGATGTGTGGGAGAGAAAGTTTAGCTTTTATTTCCTTTCCAATTTGTCACTAGGGAATTCTCTGCACATAAACTGGACATGAATATGGCCCTGCATCAGTAAAGAAGAGTCAGGAATGTGTGGTTATTCCATTGAAATGGTATTTAATTGGAAACTCTCTAGGGGGGAAATAAGCTCTGTGATTTTCGTCTCTCAGGTCTGATGGAAATGACTTCTCAGGTTTTCAGTCTCCCAAGCCTCTTTATGAATGCTGAGCCCTTCACACTGTCACTAAACATGAACAGCAAACAGAGGGGAATTCCTCAGGAGAGCAGTTTTGAGAAGTCTCTGTGCTGTTCCTATGCATTCATGTGATAAAATATAGCCATTATCTTTTCAAGATAAATTGTTCAGCCACTACTATGGTTATGTGCTCAGTTATTCAGTATCTGAAGCCTTAGAGTTTGAGAAAAGAAAAAAGAAACCCATTATTTACTTAGACGAGTCTGACTTCAGTTTTCAGAATTCACTCTTTCGCTGCCTGCCTTGGACACTGGAAATGTCAAAATGCAGAATTTTAGGATGAGATTGTGACTTGCTTGCTTCTGGTTTGGAAGACAACTAATGAAGGGTACAGCTGGTTGGAAAGATATTTCCTGTACAATTAAGCCACCGAAAGAGGACTTTGAGTGTATTCAAAGTTCTGCAGCTTTTTTAACTCTGAGGTAACTTAGACCTACTGCTGTTCTGGAGCTCAGTGGATGTAGGCCTTTGTGGTAGTGGCTATTCCCCACCAAAGCTTATAAAACAGGTAGAGGAAAGCTTCATCGTGGTAAGTACCATGTGGTGCCAGGGAGCCAGATGCTATAAGCACTGAAGTCTCAGCTTGTCAGCTGCTAATTTTAGAAGAAATAATGTGACATTATTCTTCACTGTATAAAAACAGATTAACTCCTCTTTTCAGACCAGGTAATTCAGTTTATTTCAGAGGAATAATGACATGTCATTCCCCACCCAGCCTATTATTTAGGGAGATGTGTATATGCATCATTCAGCCCTTTGATCACAAGTACCTAATTCTTTTGCTTTATTTAGGTCACAGTAAGCTTCAGACTTTTCTTCCTTGTAGGATGACTTCAAAAACACTCAGATCTTGGCTCTAGAGCCTGAGAAAAAAAGTCCTCTTTACTTTTCCCATCCTTCTTCCCTTCTATAACTGGACTTGAATTTACGTATTTGTAGGCATTGAGAGACATTTAACTTGTGCTACTTTTTCCATTCTGGAGTTGATTAAGACCTAGACTAAGCCAAATGTTTTGAGAGGTCTCTGGGACACACTCCTTCACTGTACAGAGACTCTCACATTGACCCAGAATGGCAGGCCCATGTAGCCTTTGTTCGGACCCTCCAAAGCACTGCAGAACTGCTCTTTGCTGAAGGCACACTTGGGAGAATGAAGCAACAGAAAAGTCATGGCCTGACCTCTCCCAGGATGAATCCCTCACTGCTGTACAACAGTGGAAGGAGGTCTGTATGTCTGTCTGCAAGCTACCTTTTCAGATAGGAAAACAGCCTGCACATTCAAACTCTGCTGGGTGCCCATCTCAACTCCAGCTTACTGTTCTCCTGCTCTTTAATGGGCCAGGAGGTAAAATCTCAGTGAGGAAAACATCACGCTACATCACACTGTCCCTGCACTGAGAAGGGAGATACTCCTCTGACCTGGCTCCCCTCAAAAACAGGGGGGGCAGCAAGAAGGTGAAGGTCTGTGAGCTCTCTGGCTTTGCTGGCCAGTGTCAGGAATGTTGTTACTCTTCTTTCATGAAGCAGAAACTACTCCATCGATAAAATGAGATGTTCTCACTTTTCTGGCTTGCCAGACTGCCACTGCAAACAGGTTAGTCTGAAATGCATTTCTGAAAAAGTAGATCCCGTATACAGGGGAACAAGATCTGACTTTCTAGAACAATGGAGGTCCTATGTACTTCACCCATTTATCATCTTCAACTGATGGTTGTTTGTGTGGGGAAAACAAATGCGTTATCATACACTCCTCCTGAGCAGGATAACCTCATCCTACATCACAAATGTTTGCCCAGTTCTGGCAAAGAACACAATTCAGGCCTGTGCTCCATCTGTTTATCTGCTGTATTCAAACACTGAGGATATTTTGGCTATCAGGGAAAGAGATAAAATAAGCTCTCTTCTCCATTTGGAAGTAGACTGGAATGAAGTGGCGAAACAGAGGTGAAACTCCAGAGGCTGGGTTGGGTTCTGCATCTCTCTGACACTGCAATTCTCTGAACTAATGTTCCTGAAAGTTATCCTTTTTAAAGCATTGAGGGAGGAGAGGGGAATTCTGAGACCAAGACACATAGGTTGAGATATCTGTGTGTGATACCAAATATAAGTGACTACTGTAGGGTGAACCAAAACTCTTTTCTAGGTGCCATTGATTGCATTGACTAGCTCTTCACTGACTAGCTTGATAGCAGAGAGCTTCATGTATAGAATCAGAGCATAGAATGGTTTGCACTGGAGGGGACCTTAAAGATCACCTAGTTCCAACCCCCCTGCCATGGGCAGGAACACCTTCCACTAGACCAGGTTGCTCAAAGCCCCATCCAACCTGGCCTTGAACACTTCCAGGGATGGGGCACCCACAACGTCTTTGGGCAACCTGTTCCTGTATCTCACCAACCTCACAGTAGAGAATTTCTTCCCAATATCTAATCTAAATCTGCCGTCTTTCAGTTTAAAACTGTTACCCCTCATCCTATCACTACACTCCTTGTTAAAGAGTCCCTTCCCATCTTTCCTGTAGGCCCCCTTTCCTGTGGGACCCCTTTAAGTACTGGAAGGCTGCTATAAGGTCTCCCCAGAGCCTTCTCTTCTTCAGGCTGCATAAGCCCAACTCTCTCAGCCTGTCTTCATAGGAGAGGTGTTCCAGCCCTCTGATTATCTTCATGGACCTCCTCAGGACTCACTCCAACAGG
This sequence comes from Pandion haliaetus, assembly GCA_013401275.1. Classification (NCBI taxonomy): domain Eukaryota; kingdom Metazoa; phylum Chordata; class Aves; order Accipitriformes; family Pandionidae; genus Pandion; species Pandion haliaetus. Next base: position 139,984 of record VYZV01045819.1, read on the forward strand.
TCCACGTCCTTCTTATGTTGGGGACCCCAGAGCTGAACACAGTACTCTAGGTGG
>VYZV01045820.1:3940-66060 GCA_013401275.1 Pandion haliaetus
GGGCTCGGGGCTTCCTGCCGCCCTTCCCGCACTTCGCCACGCAGGCCATCCACGCCGGGCAGGAGCCCGAGCAGTGGCGCTCGGCCGCCGTGGTACCGCCCGTCTCCCTCTCCACCACCTTCAAGCAGCAGGCCCCCGGGCNTGGGGCTCCGGGGCGGCGCGGGGCTCCGGGGTCAAAGACGTCGCGCTCGGACGGGGTGTGGGGGAGCGGCCGGGGACACCCCCAGGGCCCGCGGCCCGGCCCGGCGTGGTCCGGCTCGGCGGGCTGCCCCGGGCGGTGCTGGGTGGCGGGGGGGCGGTGTGTGTGTGTCTGGGGAGACGGCAGGCCCTGGGAAGGGGAGGGGGCCCCCCTTTTGCAGCGTGTGGAAATATTCTCCCTCGTGCTAGCTCATGGGGGGGGGAAACCCCAAACCCCGAACGTCTTTTCTCCCACCGGCAGAGATGGTTTCTCCCACGGTGGGCCGGCACTCGCTTCGGGGCGTTTTTCGGTGTGAAAACCGCATGAAGGGGGTCACCCCGCAGCCCTCCGCTCCGCTGCGAGCACGGGCGCTGGGCGCAGGAACCTGCCAACCCTGCGAAGGTTCAGGCCTCGGTCGCGGGGTTTGCGCGCAAGCGGGGACTCTCTTGAAGTCCGTCCGGTAACAAGGCTTTACTTTGCCCCTGGGCCCAGGCAGAATGCTTTTTTTCATTTACACAGACTGTGTAAGAGGCTGTTTCTGTTGTCCTTCCACACCAAACGTATGTTTCGTAAGTATTTTGTGGATGTATTGTAGGAAGTACTGGAAGTGTTTGCGTTGATCTGTCGTGAAGTCATGTGTGAGGGAAATGGCACAAATTTGCAACTCATAACTTAGTATTTGTTCCAAACCTGAGGTGTGAACATCGCGCTGTGCTGGCTGGGCAGTAGGAATTTGCCTTGTGATCTTTGATTCCACACAAAATCACTTACACAGACTAAAATTGTGAATGCTTGTAAGTAGGTAGCTGTGTTGAAGAAGACCACAGGAGAAGGAGTCACACGCTGCTGTATTCACATGCTGATGATAGAGTGGCCACGTTCTTGCCGGAAGCTCTGTGCGAGCAGTCTGCCAGATTCCTGAATATGATGAAATTGTCATTAAACAGAAATCCTGAAAGTACGCAAATACCAGGATGCTTAGCCAGATTCTCTCTGTAACCAGTGCATCCATGCATGCATGAGTATTTTTTTTCTCAGTATTCATATAAAAACTGCTGTGCTGAAACAAGGAACTTGGCCTGATTGCATGCCAGGGAAACATTTGAGCTTTCAAGAACTTTTGATGGGTACAGGTTGGCACTGGCCAGTGCCCTCAAGCAGAGCATCGTGGAGATGGGACACATCCTTCCCGATAACGTGAGGATGAGTGGACTGTGTCAGCCCAAGGCCTTTTCTCCAACAGTGACCAGAGATGGATATCTAGAAAAAAGTAGGAGAATGTGGCTAGCAGCATGATACTTCTCCCAGTGCACCCCTAGAAACCATTGTCAGAATGGGGATGCCCAGTTGGATGTTGTCTACAGCAGCTTGACATAGCCAGAAAACCAGCCTGCCGTTCTTGCAGGAGGTGGATGTGTAACCTCAGTGTTGAGAGCAAGGGATTTTTAAGGAACCTGGGACTGTTATTGTACAAAACTTTCTTGGTGCTCTCTTTTCAGTTATATTTGTTTCTTGCTTTCACAATAGGGTTATGAATACAGCCGGAGTGGAAACCCTACCCGGAATTGCCTGGAGAAGGCTGTGGCAGCACTAGATGGAGCTAAATACTGTAAGCAATTAATAGGTTCCTCAAGCAAGATGTCAGCATGTGTGTCCCCTGACTGCCTACAGTAGGCATAACTCGGGGAGCAAGGATAGCAGCAGCTGTATCGCAGCAAGGCTTTCATAGCTTCTGACTACTGGTGATGGGCAAGAGCTGCTTGTGGTGTGAAAGGAGTCCAACGCTTATCATTCAGGGAAGTCCAGCTCAATCACTGGGCTTTCTGTAGTGCTTCCTCTCGCTGCATTTGATGCCTAAGCTAAACTGAATCCGTCCTTGTGCAGCAGCACTGAATGCAGTGGAGGGCAGGAGCCAGGCAGCAGCTCTTACCAGGCTGTGTTACCAGTGTTCGTCCTGGGTTCCACTCTGTGTAAAATCAGGCTGCTGCTTCTACTGAGTCCACTTAATGAGTGAGATAGCATAAGCGAGAGTGACAGAACAGGTTCCTTTTAAAAGCAGCAAAGTGAGGAAAGCGAAGGCAAGTTTGACAAGGTTGTATCACACTAAAATACAGTCTGTCTGCCACTTACTCTTTTCTGTTTTAGGTTTAGCTTATGCTTCTGGCTTAGCTGCTACTTTGAATATTACTCACCTCTTAAAGGCAGGGGATACGATTATCTGCATGGATGATGTCTATGGAGGTATGTAAAGCACAAGTGTGTTTTTGATCTTCATTGTGCAAGTGATTAAATGTACCTATTTGTGATTTTCGTGAACTTTCTGAATTTCCCACAAAGAACCTTACTTTTCTTTAAAGCCTCTTCACGTCATTGGAACACAGAACACTCTTGTCTGATTTTGGTGTTAGAAATTCAAACACTGCAAGATTCTATGGCAGAACATGGAGGTTTAAAAAAATATAGCTAACTAGTAATATATGCTTGAGTGAGGGGAAAATAAAAACTTCCTAGCCTTGCACAAATTTGTTTGCGGAGCAGGACCCCCTGCATTCCAACGTAGCAGAGCTTTCCGGCTTCTGGTATTTCTACTATTTCTTTCCTAGGCTTGACCCATTACCAACCAGCATTTTGTCCAGACCGTTTCAGACAACTATTCTGTCATCTTTCCTGGAAGCACAGTTTGCATCTCTTATGCCCATGTCTTCTGAATGCTTTAGTGATGCTGCAGCTCACTATTAGGTTTTGATCTTGCGTAGGGTTTTTTGATCCATTTTTCCAAGAAACTCCCCAGTAACAAACAGAGTGCATCCACCTCTGCCAAAGTCCTTCAAAAGGTTGATGCCACCCAAAAGTCCCTAGTAGGAAGGTCTGCCAGGATGTCCTGTGGCAATCAGTGTCCTCCGTGCCCGACTCCCGTGTTTCATTGATCGGCAAAGCTTGTCTCCCTCTGTCTGCTTCAAGGCCTTGGCACAGAGAGATCAAATCTGCTTTGTTTTCAGAGGAAGGTTAGAGAGGCCAGCAACAGGTAGCGTTTTCCCAAGCAATAGCAGGAAAACCTTTTAGCGAGAGTAATCACCTTTCCCATTGCTAAGAGTGATTACTGTTTGCCAGTCAGTTCTCCATGCTTGCTCACATCAAATATAGATACACACATTTGCTTTTAATGTCTTAGTTCTGTCATGCCAGATAGCTCTTCTCCAAAGTACATCTGGAGCCAAGTTGAGTGAAGACAGAAGGAATCCCTTACTGACAATCTGCTCCTTTAATTCACAGCCCTTCCACCACAGAACTCAGTAAATCAATGTCATTTGGCCAGGGCACATGATCAGTCCTCACTTCAGAAAGGCTCATAGGTGAATTTTTCAGGCAAAACTAGTTGACCTGCTCATTAAAGCCTCAACCTGTGGTGGTTTCTGCAGAGACAAATTTCATTGTTTCTTCCCTGAATTTTTTTCATACTTTTGTTGTAAAGAGACCGGCTTCCACACAGCCAGCCTTATTCAGTAGAGGTCACAGCCCATGACATGGGACATCTGCAGATCTGCCACCGGCTGCCGTGGCCAGGATGTGTTCAGCCCCTTCATTCTTCCCTCCGTTATTAGGAGCTTCTTGTCCCCTAAGTCCCTGCTTGCTTTCCTCCTAGGCTGTGCTCTTCTGGCTGTTCCTAGCCATCTTTCCTGCTCGTGTTCTTGCATGCTGCAGCCTGGTCCTTCATGAGCCACTTCCTCGATGTTGCCTGCGGTGACTGCTTTTTGCCATGTGGGGTTTACTCCTCCACCGTGCTTGCCCTGTGTAGCCTTTTCATGCTTCAGCCCTGTAATAGCAACCTTTGAGTCACTGGGTACTGAGTGCTGGCGTGTGTCCCTGCTCTCTCAAGGGTACACTAGCTTTGGTAAGCTTTTAGTGCGTTTTTTGTAAAAAGCCTGGTTGGATAGGAACGCAGTACTGTGCCTGCTAACTCAAATGAGTCTGCAGTATTCAAGGTCGTCAGAAAAGCGGTAAAAGAAATTGAAAAGCTCTCAGGCAATGCTGGAAAGCATATTGCCTGGGACATGTCTAAGAGGTGCTGGGTTTTGGGAGGTGTGAGGAGGAGCTGTAGGTAGTTGAGGTCTCTGAATTCTGAGCCATTGCTGTAACTTCTTAAAAGGGCTACTTTCAATGTAACCTCTCATTTCCATCTAAGGTTTTTTTGTAGTGTGCTGTTATTAAAAGTATGTAAGACTACTGTAAAGCAACTTTTCTGTGGTTTGTATTTGTAGAGTTGACAGCCTATGTGAAAATTTCCCATGCTCGAATAAGCTTCTTGCAGCACAAGAGAGAATATAATATATAGCTTATTGTAGAAATAAAAGTGTTTCCTTAAAAAAAAAAAAATTATTCAGACATAGTGTTCAGCACACAGAATCATACCCTGCATGTGCTATGAGTTTATGGCTAGATGGCAAACTGCTGTTCTGCGTAAGTAAGTAAATGTTGAATAACCTTGGCAGGAAGACCTAATGAATTAATTTTTAATCCAGGCAGTGTTGCCAGATAGTCAGTATGTTGCACATCTAGTGATCAACTGGTTGCTTCTGGTTGCTTCTTTTAATCTTTCCAGTAAAAGGCTTCAAAGACAGAAAGGAAGGAAATAATCACTTTTTTTCTTTTCCTCGCTACATGTTTATTTAATGGAACGATAAGAGACACAGTAGCTGGAGTCTTCGCCTTGATTCTTTTTCTCCCAGATTCTCAATTAAGCTTATTAAATCAAAAAAAGAATTTGAAAATATGTGGTGGAAAAAAAAGTTATTAAAAGTGGGGTGGGGGAAAGAGGATATAAAAACTGGAACTGCTAGCTTGTGCCTGGCCAAGGGCTGGAGGAAAAGTTAGAAGCAGGCAAACTAAAGAGGGTCTATTTAATTTTCTGATTAACCCCCCTCCCAAACAGCTATTAATTGAAGGTACTTCATAAATCGCTCTGATTCCATATTCCCGTTATTACTTTTCCATGTTGTTTAAAACTACAGCGATCTTTAAGCTTTTTAGAAATAAAAAAACCCCAATGTGCCATTTATGGTATACAGCGTAAAACTGTACCCTCCTAACTTTCCATGGATGCATACAAGAGACTGGAGATCAGTGAAGGAAAGTTAAGGAAGATGTTTCATTTTGTGTCTCTGATTTTTTTTGTTTGGTTTTATTTGGGTTTTTTTAGGCACAAACAGATACTTCAGGAAAGTAGCCATGAAAATGGGTTTGAATGTATTTTTTGTTGACTGCACAAAAATGGAATGCCTGGAAGCTGCAATTACACCAGAGACCAAGGTAGGAGAGAGCGAAACTGCTGAACTTACTTACTTAATGTCGTTAATTAATTTTATTCTTGCTCTTGTTGTATTGGGTGTATGTGTCAAGCAGAAGGGTCTGCAGGGGTGGCCTCTGCAGTGACAGATTGGGGCGCAGCTGGCTCCAACACATCACCACTGCAGGCCACTTGGTGATGTTTGTGGTGCTTCACTGAAAACATTTTAAGAAGGGCAAAAAACACCAGAGAGAGAGAGAGGAGTTTTTGTGGAGAATATTACCTCTCCCAAGAAACCTTGCCTTTCTTATTTCCACTCTGCAAACCTGCATGGGAAGGTATACATATTTGGGAAGCTGACACTCAACAAGTTAATATTTAAAAACACTTATGACTTACACATGTATCATCACCAGCATTGTAAAATCTCTAAACTGATGTTTTGTGTTGTTGAATTACTGCAGCTCGTTTGGATAGAAACACCCACAAATCCCACATTGAAGGTCATTGACATTCAGGCCTGTGCAGATGTAGTACATAAACATAAAGATGTTCTTCTAGTGGTAGACAACACCTTTATGTCTGCATATTTCCAGGTAAGTACTTTGTTTGTTTACAATTACCCCATTATTTCAGAGTATTCGAAGATAAATTTTAAAAATGGAAGCACCACCAAGGAACTGTATTTTTGATCTATGTGTTGCAAAATTACCTGTTCTGTTTGTAAATACAACCCGTGTACTGCTGCTGTTTACATTAGTAAAGATGGTATGCAAAGTATTTTATATCTAGCCATACACCACTATGATAGCAGCAAAACCAATGTAGCTCAGCAGTCAAGTAAACAACAGGCTGAATCAAGACAGTCAGGTAAGCTATTGGGAGAATGGCTCCTCTGCCGTTCAAAAGTCGTGTTTTTTAGTTCTCAGTGATGGAAATCATAACAGGCCTGTGTCCCGTTTTCTAACAGGAAGTGTCCTGTTTTCTAACTTTGGCCTTTTTATACCAGTTCTTCTGCGTATGCTGTTTATGATCTGTTCTGAACCACCTGATACTCTAAAAAAGGTTGTGGAAGAAAAAGTTAAACCAAGCAAACTTTGTTAAAGCTTTCTTTGAGACATTCAGGTTGCCTTTTTCTTCAATATTTTGGTGAATGTGTGTCTTAGAAGTTTCTAATTTTGATCTTGAACAACCAGCACAACTTTTCTGCTTTTATAGCTGGAATACATAGTGAAGACAATTTCTTAAGTTCTAAAAATGCTTCAGAATAATAAACGTCAAAGTCTTGTTCATCTTAACATGGGCTAGAAATACTCATGTATATTTCTCAGGAGACCAAGCTAATTGCTTCTATTTTAGATCTAAAGTAAAACTTCTTTATGAGTGCCAAAGGCAAGGCATCTTTGTTTTTGATAAGGGTACTGAGAGCTTTATAAATTAAGAGAGCTTTACAGAAAGTGTTAATGCTTAGCTAAAGCAGCACTTGGGTTTGTCTTGTACATACCAAAGGCTTGGTGATTTCACCCCCACAATGTGTATTACTTCAGAAAGTCGTGTGTGAAAGAAGAAAAGTGAGCGTCTGGATATATGAGCTAGTTAATGTATCCTTTATTGGCCTGGTGCTAAGAGAAAGTTAGTTGTAATGATTAATTCTAGTAAGCATAATAGGTAATGTGTTTAGACCCCTCCAGACCGCTGCTGATACACTGTACTAAGATCATAATTTTAGAGTGATTTATATAGCTATATTGAATGTAAATGTCACTGGTGCTTATGCTACTCTTCTCCTGGCTGCGCACCGGGAATGCACATCATCCACATTCCTTGAACAGACGTCCGTGTTTAATCTGACAGCAGCAGTCTTTTATTATAAATCTGCTCATTTTGTTACCTTTTAACATATTGATACTCTTCAGTCTTTATAATATGTTTATATTATATGCAAAGTCCTTTACTTAGTGACTGATTAAAAAAAAAAATTTGTTCATTACTTCTTGCCCGTCAACATCTCCGTTTGCCTCACCTTAAAAAGGCTTCTGGGAAGAGAGCTGGGAGGTTAGGGAAGAGGGACCTGGAAAACCAAACCCTTTGCACTTTCCTTCAGGTTTTCAGTTGTTCTTTTGGTGCAGTGTCACCAATACTGATGTCTAGAAAACAATGCAATTTTTTTTGCTTTGCAGAGTGTGTTGAGGTCTTCATTTTCTCAGGAAATATACTTCAGAGTAAATATCATTACTTATCCCTGCCTCGTCCCTAACCAATATAACTATTTTTTTTTTTTTTCACAAATATGAACAGGCTGTATGTTAGATGTGTTCAATCACTCCTCTCCCTGAAGCCAGTGGGAATTAGACCGGTGCTTTTAAATCACATTTTATTGTGGGTTCTTTTTATTGTGCTTATCTTGAAGTCAGAGTGCTTTCCTGTACTATTGTTTTTGTCACATATTCTACCTATCTTCATTCTCAGTTTTTTGTGTTTAGGGTGTTAAGTTTTGTGTTAAGTTTTTGTGAAGTTTTTTTTTTTTAGTTTCTCCACCTATTGTTATTTTCTGTGTTGGATCACAGCCTTTCTGGATAGCTTGAAATGAACCAGAGTGTACACGAGCTTTAATCAGACCTATTATTTTCATTTCATTTCAGCGTCCTTTATCTCTTGGGGCTGATATTTGTATGTATTCTGCAACCAAATACATGAACGGTAAGTATGTGAGTTCAGCACAACTCAGGCTGGCTATTTAAAAGCCGTGCTGGCTGCAGGCAGTTCACAAAAGCCAATGTGCCAGTAATTCTTAGATGGACCATTAGAGGAGGTGGACCATTGAATAGTTCATTAGTCTTCATAGCTCCTAAACTACCCCTGGGAGAAGGAATATTGACCTGACTTCAGGGAATAGACCTGGAGGTGTTTATAGCCACGTTGGCTTTAATTTCACTACAACAAAGCAAGTGGCTTCAGCAGAAGGTAGCTGCCAGAAATTATATTAAGGTTCAAAGGAGGTTTCATACAGCTGTGTTGGAGCCTATCCAAAAGCACGCTCATTGTGTTGTTTCCCAAACAGCCCAGACTCGGAGCTAACGATACTTTAGCCGTGCTGGAGCCCCACATCCCTGGTGGTGTGGATAGAAGTGGAAGTTTTCTGGCTGGTGTTCACTGTCGCTGAGACAGCAGCCTGCTGCTGCTCCACAGGACACACCTGACTTCTGTACAATGTCCTGCTTTCTGGCAGTTTGCAGCGGTGGGCTTGGGAAATGTCTGGGGGCATGCGTGCAGCACATGGCAGAGCACACTGCTGACCAGAGCTTTCAAAAGCTGAAATCTGCCTTATGATTCATGTGCTGCACAGGAAGGACGGCTGTAGCAATGAGAAGGAACCAAGTGTCTCGCAAAAATGGGACTGTATTAGCACCAAGACTGAGAAAATGGGGGTTTGTGGCAGAACCCTGGAGCAGATGGAGTGGCTGATTCTGTTCTTTTCTTCTCCTTGCATTTTTAGGGCATAGCGATGTTGTAATGGGACTTGTTTCAGTAAACTGTGACGATCTCTATGAAAGGCTCAAATTCTTACAAAACTGTAAGTTGTCAATATAGGAAATACCTTGAAATGAATCGTATTCAAATATACCAGCTCGTAACGGGACGCATGTTGCATGCACACAAGTATGAAATTTATCTAGAGATGTAGCTCAGGAGTTTAAATGTGCAGAAGTGTAAATAACTGGAGGGAAAGTGGTAACGCAGATGTAAGAAACCTGAATTCCCTTCCCTGCCTTTCACTGGCATGTAGGGTGGCCTTATGCAAACATGATAGCTTTCAGTACGCCTCTGTGGCTTCCCTCTCAAGTTAATCTCACTGGTCTCCACTTCCTAACTGCTTCTAGAAAAGTGCGGAGAGCAGTGTGGGTTGTTTACCGTTTGTTCGCTAGGGACTGGTGAGTGGGGTGAATTATCTGGTGGTAGGTGCTCGGATGCCGGCAGCACTCTTCGCTGCAGGACTGTAATTCCCCTCTATCCCCGCTTTCCCCTGAGAAGTGTGTTCCCTGCTGCTCCCGATGGAGGACTGAGCCGCGGAGCCTCTCTCTGTCGCGCTTCCCAGAGCCGTGCACTGGTGTGGCACGGAGAGCTCTGCCTGTGCTCTGTGCATCACGTGCAGAGGCAGGAGATGGGGCACGTCCCGAAAGCATCAGATGCAGAGGGGCTGTGGTCTGTCTCCCATGTGCAGCAGCTGCAGTTACATGGGGCATGACTGCTTACAAAGTCTCTCTTTTAGGTTATAGTTAAGACCATGGCAGAAAGAGCACCATCGTATGAAAGGAGGCGTACAAACATTTAAGTTACAGAATCATAGAATGGGTTGGGTTGGACAGGACCATAAAGACCATCTAGTTCCACCCCACCTGCCATGGCCAGGGACACCTTCCACTAGACCAGGTTGCCCAAAGCCCCATCCATCCTGGCCTTGAACACTTCCAGGGATGGGGCATCCACAGCCTCTCTGGGCAACCTGTGCCAGTGCCTCACCACCCTCACAGTGAAGAACTTCTTTCTTACATCTAATCTAAGCCTACCCTCTTTCGGTTTAAAGCCATTACCCCATGTCCTATCCTAAAGTATGCCTTTATTTAATTTCATCTAACTTGTGTCAAGTACATCTGGGGTTTTTTAAACTCATTCACACATCCAAGGATATGCTTAATGCAGAATTTCCTTATATAGGTTGATTTTAATAATTTTACTGCCTCTTAACTGTAATGAATAAATTTCTGTACAGTGTTCTGTCTGCCCTCTAACAGAAAAAGTAAAGGTATATCTAATAAATTCAATCCTTGAGTCTTCAGCTTGTTAGTTCAGCTCATTAATTGGCTTCCTATGTGTGAGATGAGGAAGACAGATTGCATCAGATGTCTTTCCACTTGTCTTGTAACTTTCGAGATTTTGGAAATTAGGACTGTATTTAGTTTTACTAAAAAAAACCCAACCCCTTTGTTTTATGTGGAATATTGTTTCAATTTCTGTAGCTCTTGGAGCTGTTCCATCTCCCTTTGACTGTTACCTGTGCAATCGTGGTTTGAAGACACTGCAAATCCGGATGAAACAACATTTCCACAACGCATTAGCTGTTGCTCGATTTCTTGAGTCAGATTCCCGGGTGGAGAAAGTAATTTTCCCAGGTAGGTTGGCAAGACTTCACAGGGGGTGACATCTTAGAGTGACGGATTTGAGTACTGTAATACTACGTGTCATTTGTGCACCCTTCACATTTGGTGACTCTGGGTTAGGTGTCCGCCTTGGCAATAGGCTGTTTCTACATAGCTGAGGGTGAGCTGCTTTACCCTTTGAAGTGATGGTAATTAACTTAAAGCAACTTCTACAAATTTCAGGCTTGCCTTCACACCCTCAGCATGAGTTGATCAAGCGGCAGTGTACTGGCTGCCCTGGGATGGTAACCTTTTACATTAAAGGAAATCTCGAACATGCTGCTACCTTTCTCAAGAATTTAAAGGTAAATGATGGTAAATACACACTACCTTAGAGGGGTTTGAGACTGTCCTTCTGAGGGTGATAATGGAAGGAACTGGTTTTTCTTGGGGCGGGAGTCTTTCTCTGTACTTGCAAAGCTCCTAAAGTCTTTTGGGTGTAACCATCTCTAAATAATAGATTATTTGGAAATGGGAGGCTAATGAGAGGGAAGAAAAGGATACCTCAGCTCATTTGAAGTATTTGTTTACACAGTAGGGTGTAGTATATCCAGGTTAGCCCAGGCATTGCTTCTAATAAAGGGCCTGCGTACCAGCCTTTTGTAAAAATACCTGAAGGATTTGAAAGCAGAGAAGCTGTGGCTGGTGTAATACTGTTGTAATATTTCAAAGTACTCATCAGGAGAAAAACCCATTGACAAATGACATGAATCATGAAGCAAAGAGGGAGTCCCTCATAGTTGTTTGGTTTTTTTACCTAAACCATAGGCTTTTGCTCTTGTCTTTGCAATGTATTCATTTTGCCTGTGCTCTTTAATGTGTTTGCTAGTCTTGATCTCTGGTTAATTTGCACCCTGCTCTTGTATCTTTGCTCTTCTGTTCTTGGAAAAACAAATCAGTAGTAATTGACAAAGGTAAATTAGAACTTCCTTCTCCTCCCTATCTTTCTTACTTGCCAGCTAATGTCATCAGCTCAAAAAGAATTTACTAAAAATATGATTTTCCCACAAAATATCCTTTTACATGAGAGTGAGCACAGGAGATCTACCAGCTTTGACAAAAATTATCAGGGAATACATTCCAGGAGAAGTAGTCACTTATGAATATATTTGCTTCAGCCCTTTGACTTGGGTAGCCATCAGTTTGTCACTAGGATGGTACAAATGTAAAGCCATTTCCTTAAGCCAGGCTGAGAAGAGGATTATTTGGTTGATAGGTCTTGTTGTTGTTTTTTGGTTTTGTTTTGGTTTTTTTTAAAGGGAAAAAGTAAATATGAGCAACCAGGGCTTTAGAGAAATATTGAGGGCAGTAAGTGCATTCACAGCAGACAAATCATGAATCTGTGTTTGAGTGCAGCTGGCTCTCTAGAGAGCCTTTTTGTCATCCAGGAATACCTGTCCATAATTCAAAGATCAGTGCTAAAAAAGCCCTTACCTAACAGTAAGCATTTCACAAACACTAGTCCTGTTAGGCACTGAGAAATTTAGGCTGGTTTTCAAAATACTAAACTAACCATCAGACCCAAGGAATGAGTGAAAAAATCTGTTCAGCGTTATGGGAAGAATCATAAATGTTTGGTTTTTTTCCCCATCAAGTCTGCCATTTGCCAGCCTGAAAAGCGTAGGTGTTACATGTGAACAGTGATGAGTGATGCTGAAAGAAGAATATGTAGGGGTAGGATATGATCACTTAAACCTTAACTGAAATTTTTGAGATCCGAGTCTTACTTTGTTCGGGCAGCCTGCTGTATCCTTCCTCTGAACAGAATGAAAACTGGTGGTGCCCAGGCAGACCCTGCTCCCTCGTGTTGTGCATTTCCCTTCTGCTCTGCCTCCATTGCTGCCCAGGCATTGCATTGTAGGAACTACTCCTGAGTTATTTTTGCTCAACATGGGCGTATTTTAATTTCAGTTTTGCATCAGTGTCCCCTTTAGGGCCTTTTTAGGACAAGTCTATTCTAAATCTTAAGAGCTCTTATCTGCTAAATGTACACTTTTTTCCCCTAGTTACAGCTAATACCTTTCATAATATAAAAATTATTACAGAAAAAATTGGGAAAAAACCCCAAACAAACCACTAAACATTTCTTTTTCCTTAACTGTGTCTTTCTAGGCATGTATAACCTTACTCTTCTTATGTTAACTTCTGTTTAATTTTTCCCATAGGTTTTTGCACTGGCTGAGAGTCTGGGCGGATATGAAAGCCTAGCAGAGCACCCGTAAGTCATTTGTCATCTTAAGTCCAAAAAAGCTGCAGAGTAACAAAAAATTTTTATGGGAGTTCTAAAATTTTCTAGTATGCAAAGCCAAGATATTTTGCATACAACTGAGATTCAAGGATAGTATGTTGTATAGCACAAAACCCAGCAGCTACTCCAGAAACGAGCGTGACTTTTGTGAATATAAGAATGCAATGATGAAAGCATTTCCACGCTTCCTTGTTTTAACTGGGAGACTGAGGCACAATTTGTTGCTATGATAACAAATCCAAGAAACCAGCGTGTGTTTGAGTAAGTAGTATTGAGCAGATTTGGTCACACTGTTGAGGAACGGTCTGCTGTTCTGCCTGCTTACACAAGAGGGCACATTCAGTATGTTACACTGAACTGCATCTGTCTCCATGTCAGGTAAAAGTTGTGGGGATTTTAGTAATACTTAGTTGCCCCTGTCTAGGATAAAAGACTAAAACCAGGATTTTTATGGAATTAAATTACTTTACTTAAATCCAATTTGCTTTTCAAAAAGACAGATGGAAAGTTATGGCTAAACTTACATGCTAAATCATTTCAGTTACTCATTTTAGAATAACAGCAAATCTTAAAAGACTGAAGCAGTTGAAAGGTGATTGCAAATTGGTGGATGTAAGTGACTGAGCATATGGGGGAAATAGCCTCTTACCTATATCCTGCATAGCCGGAGAGAATAAACTCTTCACTGTAAGTGGGTACAGTTTGACAAGTGTTCTGAGAAACCAGAAGTTTAAAAAAAAATTTTTAAAAATCAGGAGATTTTATACTGGAGACTGTATACTATAGCTGTTTCTCCACATGCTTAAAACAGAGCTTTTAGATAGTCTTTTTTAGAAAAAAAATTTAAAAATCTGGAAGGAAGAGGAATAGGATTTTCTCCTTTTTCAGTTCCAGATTGTTAAGTATCCACTTCTTATTCATCATTAGTAGCTTGGAAATACTGTACTGAAACTCTGGGAGATACAAGTCACTGACTTGTCTGCACTTCACATAATTTACAGTAACTGATGATAGAATCTCTTTCCATCTGTGGGTTAACCAGCAGGTGGTACACAAAAGGTATAAAATCTTCATAGAATTTCAGGGGATACTGACGGGAAATGAATTTGTTTGGTCTTTACTAATAAAAGTAAAAACTTCTTACAAAAAAGGCTATTTTTTTCCTTCAGGGCCATCATGACTCACTCTTCGGTGCCTAAAGAAGATAGGGATGCTCTTGGAATCAGTGATACATTAGTTCGCCTGTCAGTTGGTTTGGAAGATGAAGAAGATTTACTGGAAGACCTAGATCAAGCTCTGAAAGCTGCCGTAAGTGGGTTGTTACCTTAGTGCTGTCACACTAAAAATAATTTCCCTTCTAGTCCTCTGCCTTTCTCACTAAACTGTCTCCTGGTAGTTCTTACTTCGCTTAATTTTTAAACTACTCAGAAACGTACCTTGCAGAGTGTGTGTATGGTTTTAAAGCTTTCGTTGTTAGGCTTCTCTGTGCAGCAAGGTTTGCAATCCTTGTCAGTCACAATTTGAGTTGACATACGTTTGGCTACAGCAGACGGGATGTCCTTGGCCTCTGAGCGATGGAGATAGCCGCTAAAGTCGGGGTGAGGGGAGACTGTCATACTGGCATCGAAGTGCTTAGTGTGTGCTTCAGATTTTTCATGTCATAGTTTTAGAGAGGGTTGAAATACATTAAAGAGCTTCAGGAAAAGAGCTTCTCCCAGACAGTAAGACTAATATTTGAGTAACGCTATTTTGTTTATAAGCACTACTTCTACTCTTCTACCTGAAGTTCTGTATTTCAGAAAATAGGTTAAAATTGTTCTTTACACAGGGTAATTAATGTGATGGCATGTAGTGACTTTTCTTCTCAAGGCAGGTCACCTAAAATACATGAAGTATAGATGTGTTTGTGAGTATACACACATGCATGTGTGCAGGGGAGAGGCTGGTTAAATAGGTACTGTCTTTCGGTTCTACACAGATTTGTGCTGTGCTTTGGATCGGCTAATGCTGTGACCTAAAGGATCACAGGGTTTTTTGGAAGCTTTTTAATAACTTTTTTTTCCTGGAAAGGATTAGTCATAGCTGAAAAATGTAAAGCATGGGCACTTGACTTTGAACTGATACATCAGTCTGATTGATCCCCTTTGGCAGCTACAGACTTTCAGTTTGATGTACCAGTATTTCATTGCAGAATGTGCTATGTCGTACTGTACTCTATATTTATCATGCTGTGACTTATCAAGGGCATTGCCAATGTCTTTCGTTTCTGCAATTGCAGATAACTTATTAGGTGAGTTTCCCAGATGATCCTAGGAAGCAGATCACGTGATGTGAAAGGTCCTTTCTTTCTCCCAGAAGGAGGTCCCTGACCTCCGGGTATGAAGGAGAATTGCTCTTGATGTGAAATCTCATGGCAGCTTTAGATCTGAATGTGTGAGCAAAGCATGTGAACCAGATGCCTTAAGCCTACCCAGGCACTCTGCCTCAACCTCTAATTTTGTCTGTTCTCCCGAGCTTCAATGGAAGAATAAATCCTTCCAACCTTCATAAGCATAGTTATGTATTGGGGAGAGGAAGGAGAATTTCCTCCTGATCCTGGTGGGCAACAAACAGAGCCCAGAGGTATTGCTGCCAGAGCAAAATGCCAACCAGTCCTTACAAATGCTGTTGGAGATCTCAGGATATCCGTTGCTTAAGGATGCATACTTCTGGTTTAACCCCAGCTGGCAACTAAGCACCACATAGACACTCACTCACCTCCCTCACAGTAGGATGAGGGAGAGAATCAGAAGGGTAAAAGTGAGAAAAACTCAGGGGAGTAAACACTACTTAGCAACAATTGAAAACATCAGTGTGTTATCAACATTCTTCTCATACTGAACCTAAAACATAACACTGTACCAGCTACTAGGAAGAAAATTAACTCTATCCCAGCTGAAACCAGCACAGTACCACATCTTTAGTTCTTATTGCAAGCTTAGTTTTTGTTCTCAGGAACTGCCAACTACTGTCACACAATCCCATCCACAAAATTTGTCATGCTGTCTTTATAACTTTAGGTTCCATTCCCAAATATCCTGTTTGCCTGATACAGAACTTCACTCCTGGAAAGTCAAAACCTTTGACTTAGAAAATCTAAATGTGCTCTACTCTGTTTGTATCCACTTGATCACAGGTTGCTCCCACACAGGCAAACGTAGGTATTAGGCATGTTGCCACCAGGCAATGAAAACGTTTCATTAGGGCAGCACGCTCTCTGCCATGCCATGGAGTGGGCAAGGAGGTCAAAGAGAAGGAGGCAAACCAAGGACTGCAGCAAGGCACACGCTTAAGAGGGGCTTCAGCAAGTATTGGAATAAAGTTTAATAAATAACCAGACTAAAAGAGCTTGAGTTTCCTTCTTCCCTTCTCCCAACTTGTACTTTCGTGCTGTAGGAGCACCATAACTCTCGTTGGTTTGTCTGTTTGCTTTCTTTGAGTGGGAGTTCTGGAGATTTGGTGACTCCTCAGGAGTCCTTGTAATGCCGAGGACAGAGTTCACAGTCTTTGGTGGACTTTGAGTCAGCTCCAGGCCAACGGCTGAGGCAGAGCTAGGTTCAGCACTGCCTCGTTCTCCCCTGCATCCCTGCAGGCACCTGCATCCCCCCAAAAGAGTTTTTAAAAAAATAAAGGTGTTTGAAATAGAGTTTTGTCTGTGTGAGAGAAAACGGTGGTGTTGGTGGGCGAGTATAAATTAAAGAGTCCTGCAGCAGTTGCAGATGTGTAGTAGTTTGATGTACTGTACAGAAAGGACATTTTTTGTCCTTCTTATTTTTCTGTCTTGGCTTTTTTTGGTTGGTGAGAGGGAATATTAGCAACAGTAACTGCGTGTGTTTCTATATGCCAGCACAGAGCATGAAGATAATCTAACGCTAAAATGTATCTTATGAAAAGAAAAAAAAAGTGCCTGGTTGATACAGGTGCATAGCGTAATTCTCTGTTTTTCCTTCTCATTGCAGTTGGCAGACCATAAGGCTTGATGTTTAAAACCGGAACTTGAAATTGAATGTTGAAGTGGCTAAAGAAGATGACATGGAAAGCCAAGCTGCTAATGATTTTCCTTTGATTTGCCTCTGAGAATTTAAATCTGTTCAATCCAATGCTGGATTCCCAGGGAGTTTTCACTTTGTGCCATTACATGTACAGCCAGACATCAGCAGAGTAAGTGGGCCGTGCGCTGTGGCACACAGCCTGTGCTCTCCTGTGGGTCTGCTTCTGTTGTATTGTAATCCTTTGGCTTTGGAATTTATGGAGTCAATACGTTGTGTTTGAGAGCAGCTGGGATGCACACTCGGGAACATTATCCCGGTTCTCTCAGGGGACATTAGTGTTCTCATTTGTCCTGCTAAAGGTGCAAGGGTATTAGGTCAAAAGGGTTGGTTTCTGTTACTGCTCCTCAGGATGCACAACTGATTTTTCTCATATCCAACAGTCCAACGTAAAAACTGTTGACTTAACTTAGATTTTTATTTTTTTTAATTAGGCTGGAAATGTGGTTAAATGCTTTTTCACCTGTTGATACTTTATGGAGTATTGAAAATGAAGTGAAATCCAATACTGGGTAAACAATAGTAACTTTCTAAAGAGGATTCTTTCCCTTTTTTAAAAAAAATCATGCAATGTTAATTGTGGTAATGATTTGGTTTCTATTTAGAATGGGAATAATTTTAATTAAAATACGCTTTGAATTTCCCTGATGTATTACTTGTTTTGACATTTGTGTATACTACTTACATTCAAAATCAGATGATGAAATGACCCTGGATTTGTTTAAATTTTCCTGCGGGGAAAATGATGTCACTGATGTTTTTACTTTTGTCAAGAAAAAAAGATATAAATTCTAGAATGTATAACAACTTATCCTGCAAATTGCAATGCTCAGGCAAGGAATATTCAGGCGCCCTGGGGTGCTGCTTGCCTGGGGTGTGTGGTGGGCAGCTGCCTGAAGCACCCTGCAAGGTATCATCTCTGAGCAGACCTCAGCCCTGCTGCCCGCTTCCCCGCGGCTTA
This sequence comes from Pandion haliaetus, assembly GCA_013401275.1. Taxonomy (NCBI): domain Eukaryota; kingdom Metazoa; phylum Chordata; class Aves; order Accipitriformes; family Pandionidae; genus Pandion; species Pandion haliaetus. The sequence goes on from VYZV01045820.1 coordinate 21,898, forward strand.
TCTAAATACCTGCGCTGAAGAACCACAAAAGAGGCACAAGTACTACAGATGGTTGTTACAAGACTGACTACGCAGATCTCGCTCGGTAAAAACATTTAGCTTTCCCAAACTAAATCAAAATTACACTTTCCGGGAGTGTCATCTTCGTTTTGTTTCTTTCTCAGATTGAGAGCTGACATGAAATGTGAGTTTGGAGACTTTTGCTCACCAGCTGATTAAAAGCTGCCTTAGATTATGGTATGGAACACCCTAACACGTGCAGGTGAGACGAGAGGGCTGGAGCCAGCTGCCAGTTGCTGTGAGCCCCAGTGGTGCCCTGAGCAGGGCTGACTGTCGCCTGCTGTTGCTGTAGGAGAATCGAGCCCTCAGGGTTCTCCTCGGCCGGGGCAGAGGCTGGCTGAGCACGAGATGGAAATGAATGTATTTCATCTAGCCCTCAGAGGGGTTATTCTGAGTCATTCTCGGTTAGCCCGTCTGTAAGATCAGTGAAACACTGCAGGTGGCTTTTTATTAACATCTGCAGGATAAATATTGTTACTGTACTATCCAGATCTGTTTTTAACTCTAAGCATAAGCAGCACATCAGTGTTAATATTTGTGGAAAGAGTTCAGCAAATAAGTTTTTGCACATATAATTAGGAATACAGCTTTAAAAACCTTGACAAGCTCCAGATTAACTGTGTTGGCATTTGTGCAGGCGCGTGGCACATCGGTGAGGCTGGTGGCTGAGTCAGAGGGTGGGAAGGGGCTACGGCCGGGGAGATCCACGCGCAGATGGATCAGATGGGTCAGAGAGCGGCGGCGGATGCCAGCTGTCGTGCGGGCAGCGCGCTGAGGTCCCAGGGCCTGGTTTTGGGACGATGAAGGAGGTCAGAAGTGGTGGGGCTGTGCTTGGCACAGCAGCAGTAGTGGTGTGGGCATGCTGAACCAGTGTCGTGGTACATCAGGCTGCTCTCCCTGAGAGGGGAACCAGCATGGAGGGTGCCTGTGTGCCTCTGCTTACAGATCACCGCAGAGCCCTGCCTGCCTTGCGTGGCCCAGCACAACGTCAAAGCTCAGGCAGAGCTTTAAATAGGTCAAGATATCTCTTTGTTTTAACTAAAATTAAGGCTGTGCTTTCCATACTGGGTCAATACAGCATTTTGGTGTGAACTATGGAGTACAAAGACAATCCTATCAACAGTGCCTCTCTAGGCACTGTGCCTTCTGAGCAGTGAACAATTATGTATATTGACACACAAACAGCATAGTCTTGATTATCTAGAATGATTAAATCCTGGGGAAACTGAGGTGAAGGTATGCATATCCAACAAACATCTCATTTACTTATTTGCATATGAGTATATTATAAAAGCACGTGCAAAGCAAGTAGATGCTATCGGCGTGTAGGCTGGTAGGTGGTATGAAAATGAGGAGCTCTTGTTTCTTGAAAAGCCCACAACTGGTGATGAAGGCATCCTGGTTGTATTGTGTGAGCTAGTAACCTTCCCTGCTCCAGTGAAAGCCATCTTTTCTTCCATGCTGATCTCTCTCTTAAACTTTCATATTTGTGGTAATAACATTTTTTGAGTGAATACCTGATTTGATTTCTATGTTTCCAGTCCAGGTAGTTTTAGTAGTGTCTTCACTAACACAGATGTGATGAGCGATGAATATGGGCAGTTTTAGAGAGGATAAACTGAAGATGTGCCTGGGCCTCTTCAGGAGGAATTGAGGGGGAGATGGGAATGTCCCTGGGACCGTACGCACCCTTAGGTGGCAGTGATGGGCTGGAAACCCCTCGCTCCCTGCTTGTGCAGAGTAAAGCGGTAAAAGGTGAGCAGCTTGCATTTTTCTCCTTCCCAGGAGATCAGGAACCAGAAGTAATTTTTCCATTATTCTTTATTCATCTGAATATCCTTGATCAGCATTTCCAAATTAGATCACAAATGTCAAAATAAGATTTCACTGCAATGTCGAATACGGGAGTTGCCATGCTGAAGTAATGCCTGTGCTTGGGTCATGGCTGGCCGGAGCGGGGAGAGCCGAGCCCCGGGAGGCTGAACTGCACATCAGGGCTCTGGAGGGGACAAGAAATGGACACAAATGAGTCCTGGGGCAGGCTGGGTCCTGCTGTCCTGGATGATCTGCGGTCTCGGCGCGGCTCGTTTTGGCTGATCGGGGGCCAAGCTCAGGAAGTATTTGTCTTCTTGCAATCAAGTCAACAAGTCTTAAGTTTTGCTACGTAAACCAGCTTTACAATCAGGATGCCCTTCCTTCTGCTGAGGTTTTCTCAGGTCTAGCCCACAAACGTGAGCGCTCTGTTAACCACAGCTGCAGTCTTTGCATGGACCTCTCATGAGGATGGTCCTCGGAAGAGCTGCGAGGGCTGGGAAGACCTGCTTTTGTGCTGGATCGGTTGGCCCTGCCAGAGCCACCATCCTCTCCAGGCCACGTAGGACACTCTCTGCACCTTGTGGCAGGGTCAGTAAGGTTGCTGGGTGGTTGCATGCAACATTTTGGATTTTGGCTTAGTTTTTCTTCTTCCTCTTAAATGTGGCTTACGGGTTACACCAGGTCAGCAGCGTGTAAAAGCCCGTCCATAGAAAGTCTTTCAGATACGTATGTGTTTCTAGTAAGCCTGCAGCCACTATGTTGTGCAATGAGCTCCAGGTCCTGGGGTGGGAACGGTTGGTCTTTGGCTGCTTGTGAAGGGGCACAAGCGTCTGGTTCTTTTTTTGACAAGATGTCAAAAGAATATCTGCCATGAAATTAATAGCTTGTGTGTTTCCTAGTTCTTTGGCTGCTGCCTTCTGCAGACATGAATTTCCTTTGCACCATTTATTTGGGGAAAGGACAGACAAAACTGCCAGCAGCTACATTCTCAATGAATTGTCCAATGATTTTCTTAATACACGGAATATCAGCCCGAAGTCGGCTCTGAGGTTGTCCTCCCCAGAACCGGGGGCTGGCCTCATGTTGGACGTGCCAGGAACCAGTCTTCTTTTGGGCAGGGGCTGAAGTGAATGGTAGGAGAATGCAACAAGCTGGTTATACATCTGAACAGCAGATAATTCTTTGAGATCTTCTCTAAATACCTGTTCTTTCTATGACTTTCCTGGAGTCATCCCATCTGCCCCCTCTCACGGGCCGACTCCAGATCCATCATGTATTTCACAGATCACATTCTTTCTGAATTTGCAAGGATGAGTTTCATCCTTTGGTTAGGTTCTGCAGATAGGGATTCAGATTACATCAGACTTCAAGGGGAATTTCCTTTTTATTTTGAGGCCCAGATCACACTCGTATTGAATAAAGATTGCATCTGTTCCCTGGAAAATAATTGTATAGTGCTAAGCCTAGAAATAAGACCAATTAAACCATGTCTCCTCTGAGAAACTGCAGCCTGCAAGCTGGCTTAATGGTGTTAGGGGGGAAGTGGTGTGGTGTTGCAGGTCCTGCACAAAATCCAGCGCAGCGTTACAGGTCTGCTCCTTGCCCTGTGAATCTGATGTAATGCAAATCTGCATGGTGGGGGATGCCGAAGGCAGAACGGTCCTTGCCCTTACGCCGGCAGGAATCTGCTGAGGAGAGTGGGTGTCCCAGGAATAAATGAGAGCAGAGCTGGCTTTTGACACTGAAAACTCTGCCAGCGCCTGCCCTTCCTCTTCTGTCGGGCACTGACTCACTGGCCCAGGTCAGAAGGCAAAAAGCAAAACCCCTCTGGGGCAGGAGAGACACCCGCTAACGAGAAAGCTGCTGTTCTGGGCACACGCTTCTGTGCACCAGCGCTGGTGGTAGCACGTTTCAGAAGAGTTTCTGCATTTGGGTGCCTCCCTTTTTGGCACAGGGAGGGTGAGAACTGGGGAGCAACAGCAGAAGCTCACTGCTCCCCAGCAAGCCTCTGCCCTGCCGGCTGCGAGGAGGTGGGTTCTGCTGGACGGAAAAGTCCTGAATCGCGGAGATCGCTTCGGTTTTGCCGCAGGTGATGCTCCTGCCTTGCCGGCTGCGGGGCTGTGCCCACCTTCGCCTCGGCACGGTTCGTTTGCTCTTTCCTGGGCTTGGCTATAAAGTGTTAGTGGCCTGTGCTGAAATAAAATGCCACCTGTACAACTTCTGAAAAACTTTGGAGGAGAATGACATTTTAAGCCGTAGACAAGAGTGATCCCCATCTGGCTCTTTTCTGACATTTTTACCATCGCGAAGGAGAGGAGGTGCTGCTTTTCCCGTACCACTCGACTGCCTTGCACCGAAGGTAGACGTGACTGTGAACCCCTCTCTCCGCAGCCAGGAGGGGTATTTGGGGAAGGGAATGCGTGGGTATCTCCGTCCCGCATCACCCGTGGAGGATGCCAGGAGCAGCCAGGGCACGCCACGGGAGCTGCCGAGCAGCGCGGGGCCGGGTGAGCGGTGACGTCCTCTGTGGGAGGTTTTGGGGCCGTTGCTCCCCGTCCCCACGGTGCTGCATGGAGGAGAGGCAGCGCCTGGCTCCCGGCTCCCAGCGTTACAAATGGCAGCAAGTGCAGGGGTCGGCACCTCCCGCGCTCTCTCCCAGCCTCAGATTGCCCTAACTTGAGCTTTTCTTGGCATTTATCGGCTGCAGTCGCAGTTGCAACCATTTGATGAAGGGCTTTTTTGTTTTCCAGCCATAGCGCAGCCAAGAGCTGTACCACATTAGTCAGAATAGTTCTTAGCAACTTCCAGCTTTTACTTACAGGAAAGTTGCTGTAATTGAAATCTGCTATTTGTCATAATCATATAAACTCATATATATAGAAAATGTCAAGCGATACCGTGCATACTTTCCATTCCAGCAGACACTTGCCCACTTTGCAGATTTGCAGGCTGGCCCTTGCTGTCACCACTGACCACGAACACAGAAATATGAAGATGCTTCATCTTCTCCTGCTGCTGTAGGTCTGCGTCGGAGCACGAGCTGGGAAATGGCAGTTCAGTATCCTGCATATTTATGGATTTAGTGGATTCAAAGGCATTAACTCCAGCAAAGCAGACGCACTCTTGTTTTAGTATGGCTTCCTAACCATTGCAGGCACATCTTTGTGAAACACTAAACTGAGTTTGAGCCTGATAAGAGCGTCATAATTTTTTTATCTGCTGTTGTGTGCAGTAGCCGACTTACTTAGAAATGCAGTTTTTGTTTCTCCCTTTTATTGTCTTCCATTAAGAAAATACCAATTCTCTCGTGGCTTGCTAAAAAGCCAGGTGTTGTAAAATGGGAACAGGGCCACGGCTCTTGCTCTGGCAGCCTCGCCGCAGCCAAACCCGCCTCTGGGTCCCCCCAGGTTCCCTCTGCTCAGCTCGTGCAGAGGTGAGGGCATCTCGGTCTCCGCAGACACCCAGGTCACTCTGGGCAGTTGCTGGGGTTGGAGGTGCGTCCCCATCCCACCGGCTGGGTCCCTGGGATGGCGGAGCAGGGAGGGGGATTGAAAGATTTTTCTGCCAAAGCTTTCAGCCTTCGGTTTTATCCCTATAAGCAACTATGAAAACTTATTTTTCCTCTATTGCATAACACACTTTTCACCTGTTATATCATATTCCTGCGTTATTAAACCAAAAGGCTGTGTACCTGCCTGCCTTTCCTCCCCGTGTGTTTGTTTACACAGGTGTTTGCACAGCATCCGGCACCGCTGTCCCCGAGCCTTACCAACGAGGGCATTGGCCTCGGCTCACCAAACCTTCCTGCCCTTTTCTGGCGACTGCTCTGCACCCCGAGAGGCAGCGAGCGGAGCCCCCCCGGAGCCGGCAGCTGCAGGGACCTTCCACCCCCTCGCCTCGGGAGGAAAGAACGCCCCGGCTGTTTATTTCTTGCCCAAGAGTGCCGCTTCCTCCGAGGGAGCGCGTTCAGTGGAAACGCTGACTTTCTTGGGGAAAGTTTTCTGGTTCAGGTTGGGGCTGTCAAGGCATTGCCAAGGACTGAAGTGGAAAGAGAGGGAAAGATTTGATGAAAAGGAGATGGTCTGAGCCTGACACCCTTCTCTGAAAAAAGTCCAATGACTCGGGGCTTTTTACGGGCCTGTGGAGCGGGAGCTGACGTCCGCCTCCATCGCTGCCATGAAACCAGCCGGCTCCCCGCCAGCCCTCCCCGCAGCCCCGGGCTCCCCCCGCACCCAGGACTGCACCCGCCGACTCGTTTTCCCCTGCCCTAAGGGCGAGCGAAGCTCTCGTCTCTCTGACGCAGGTTGCAGAAGCGGAATCAAGAACGTATCTTTTTGCAAAACGGAGAAGAGACTTTATGAGACTTGAGCATGGGGACTCCTGACTCGCCGGGACCCTGCAGCACCGAACCCTCTCCCAGTCGTACATGAGAAACAGATCTGAGTCCATCACTCCAAAGCCCGGCTTGCACACAATTAAAGGTGCTGCACTCTTACAGTGCAGTCCTGCCATTTACAGGAAGAAAAAAATCTGATTAGCAATGTTTATTAATTGAGAGTATCTGGTCTATCAACAAGGAAAATTCATTTCTTGATCGATGTGCAGTATTTGAGAGAGTGAACATGAATTATTGACTAGAGATACTGGCCACTTTCAGAAATCACAAAGGATTCTGCAACCATTTCCTCTCACTCTTTTAATTAGATTGGTCCATAGAAATTTGGCTAAATTTCTTGCATGTGGAATGCTGAGCAAGCTGCTCTTAAAAAGCCTAAAAACCGTGTCTACATTAGTGTCTAGAATTAATGAAGACACTGGAGTGCATGGCTAGAATTTCACCTGTATTGTGACTAAATGTCAAGGTTATTTGGAATGAAGTCCAAACAGCTTTTTAGTTGGATGTGACAAGTGGGGAACTTGAAGCTATACTAATACAGATGTGGCCACAAATGAGGCTCATTTTTCTCCTCTGTCCCTAGGGAATGCTGTGTCAATTTTTTGAATGGAACAAAAAAAAAAAAAAAAAAATTTTCCCCTACTTTTTTGACTAGCGCTAAAATGGGCTGCTGTGGGAATATCCCCCCGCGCTCCCCTCCTGGGTTCTCATCCTCTCAGGTACAGCACAAATCCACCTACCGAAGCGAGTCTGGGATGGCAGAGATGCTGACGGTGTGACTCCTTGGAGGTGGTGAGGAGGTTTGTCACGGCACCAGCTAGATGCGTGTCTCAGATAATGCTCCAGCTTCAATGCAGTGCTGCGTCGGCACAGAATTAATTCTTAAATTACCAGCCCTCCTTCACAGAAAATTCTGTTTTTTTCCTGATTTATCATCCTTGCAATTATTAATACTAGACATTTATTTAAATTTATTTCTGAAGTACATAGAAGTATTTGTTGGATCCAGAATCTGTGATTTTTCAGAGGTGCACAAGAAAATTAAGATTCCTAATTCCCTGAGAAATCAGATACCTACATTTCCAAGGATAATCTGTAAATCCAAGCCTAAACTGTTTTTTACTCTTAGAAAACATGTTGCAGTTCTTAGTGGCAGTAATATTTATTTGAGGTACAACAGTACTTAGTTCAGATTGTCTTCCACATTCAAGACCAAATCCCATCAGGTTTCTCAGACATACGTTTTTCTTAACTTCTTCAAGTAACTGTCCGTGATCAGTTTCTTTAGATTTGCAAAATCTTCGCTCTGGAAACCCCTATACATAGCTGAGACGATCACGCTGGCAGTGGCAATTTCGTCCTGAATTCATCCTTTGGCAGATGAGCTGGAAAGGATCCTCCGGGGTCCCGTATAAGGAGTGGGAATATCCACTCTGCTCCGCAGCTCCCCTCCGTGATTTATAGCCCAGCTGCGAATGTCATTTGATGGGAAGTTTAGGTCGGTTCCACCATCCGATCGCATGCAAAGGCTTTCATCGCATATTTATTGGTTCTGAGCATGTGAACTATTTGCACGTCTCTCTTTCTGCCATACTGGCATCTCTTTGCCCCCCAGGCCCGCTGTGCTGCTGACCTGGGGGTAAGGCAGAGGGGTCGGGGCCCCGGGAGGGGACGGGACCCGCGCTTGGTCCTGCCAAGAGAGTGAAGAGCAGTCCAGGTCTCAACCCAGGTCCCGGCAAATTCTCAGCGAGGGTGGATATTTCTTGGCAAACCAGCAGCACTCAGAGTACTGCACAAAGTCGGCCTCGGCTTCACCTTTTCCAGCAGCTCAAAGCCGTGAAGTGGGAGAGTGATGGGGGCTGGAAGTCCTGCCGGCAGGGCCAGGCTGGAGCCGACAGCCGCCACGGCACCACGATGGGCTGGAGCTGGAAACCCCTGCCTTTTCCCAAGTCCAATGCTTAAAAAATTCTCATGACGAGGAACAGGATACTGGAACACTGATAAGGAATTTTGTGGCCTGATAGCTGCGTTTCAAAAACCACCGGACACACTAGGTAGTCAAGCCATTTAACTGGTTGCATTTTCCTTCTTTAGGTAACTCATTGGTTTAGACAACCTCAATTCTATAGGCAATTCTGCAGATTGCATTTCCTTTCCCAAGCATGCGAGGTACTCATTTACCTGTTAGAAATTACAGTGCCTGACTGCAAGACGGGAAAGGGATTTTTGGCAGAGTCTTCAGCCGGTCTGCAGGTCGGCATCCACCGCTGGAGCGGGTCCGCTGCACCAGTTAATATATATATTCATACATTTCACCCCAATGGACCTTCATCCAGATCAGCTGTAGAGTTTGGGTAGGGAAGTTTAATAGTTAGGTGGTTTTTTTTAATATTTCCATGCCTGCCTGTATTTCCAAGATGCCTGTTGTGTTCTCACCATGGCACAATTATTGACATAATAATTACCGACTTTCAAAGGCTTCATGTATTTCACAAGAGCAATACAAGATCTGTGAAGAACGGAGCGAAATTCCATTTCTGTTGGGAATATTTCCCAAGAGAGTGTGTCACAAAGGCTCTAAGAATGAAGAAAATCTTTATATTTAGATTATGTTAATCATTTATCTCTTCTCCTCTTCTAGGCTTTCATGAAGATGGATGAACGTAAAAGGAATTCTTTTGCTTGGACACATAGAGAAGAGCAGAAACAGATCAGTTCCAGCCACAAGTAATATTTTCTGTTCCCAGGCTTCATTTCAGCATCGGTACGCCTGCTTTTGGTAAGTGATTTCATCCAAACAGCAAGTTCAGAGCTAGCTTCAGCAACATGTTAAGATGGGGAAGTGGGAAGTTTAGATTTAAAATTTAGAAAAACTACCATTTGAGATATCAAAACAAGTATTTGTCTGAAGCAAGAAGTATCTCAGAAAGTCAAATTAAGATACTTCTGCTTGTAGGCAAAATAGAAAAGAGAGTGAACATGAAAAGAAGCAAAGCCAGAGAATAATAAAAGTAAAAGCAAAATCAATCAGATATCCCAAATCCTAAAAATTTCCCCAGATTCCAAGTATTTGGCTTATTGAACTTTATTTTATCTTGTTGCTTTTTAGATGGGACATGGTCTTCTTGGACTCACATTTCCTATAGGGGCATGTTCTGACTGGCAGCCTGAGGTCTGTGGTAGGTTTGGCTTGGCAATGATATCCTTTTACGTTCACCGCTTTCACAAAATAACAACTGCACGACGAGTTCTTACTGATCCAGGTCCCAGAGCCCGTCCTTCTGCCTAGTTCTCTTTGCAGACCCCCCAGTATGGCCATCTCTCTGATGCCTCCCATGTTGCAACCTCACATGAAAAATTAAGCTAAAGAGCTTTGTGACTAACTCAGCACTGCTCTCCTTTTCTTCTTTCCTCCCTGCCTTCCTTCAAGAAATGTCTGAACTTGGAGAATTGGGCTGGTGTCCTCCTTCACACACGGGTTTTCATTGATGCTGTTGCCTCTTCCAAAGGCTTACTTTGAAATAGCTTCGGTTCCTAGCACCAAATCTTACGTGAGGGCTTCAACACTGAAAATAATTCACTGAAGCTTTAGCCGAAGTGATGTCTTTGCGAACCGCCACAGCTCTGCATTAGCAGCACTGCTGCCTATGTCCAGCATGGACCTCTCTGGGCAGCTTCTCCTGAAGCTCTTCCCCAGGAGCCCTGGGCATGTCTCCGGCAGGAGTCCTTCCATTTCCCAGCAAACTGGTGCCACCGGAGCCCTGCCCTGGCACCTCCAGTCCTTGAAGAAGCAAGCCACAAGACGGAGGACCACAAAGCACTTGGTGGGACTCAGTTCAACCTCAGCATTGCTAGGGAGGAAAGAGAAATCTGGACACCCCTCGCTGGGCAAGGGGTTTTTCTGCCCCAGGCTCTGGACTGGGCTGGACGGGAGCTCCAGGCTGTGGGCAGGCCACCTGGGAGGAGGAAAGCTTCAGCACCTTGGGGCGTTTGGGAGGACCACAAGCAGGAGGGAATTGAGTCTGATCCGTGTCGGGCACTGCTGTCCTGCAGCAACAGCACGTCTCTGTTAGAACTTGGTCCCACCTCTGCTCTCGGCAGGCAGCTTGCCCACAGTGCCTATAATTTTCAGAGACACGTTTCAGGTGGCAAAATTCACTGTTAATCCCTAAGGTGGAAATATGTTATTTTTTTCTATTGTATATGAAGACCATACGGAAGTTTATCTTTGGCTTGCTTTTTTTCCTTGGAAACAAATTTCTTGCCAACTTGGCCATTGGGCCCAGTATAATTAATGAGAACTCCCCCTGAGACTCAAAGAAACAAATGCCTCCATTTGCAGCAACGGTTAAATTCAATTTACTCCAAACTAAACCCATTCTTGAAAGAAAAATCCAAACAAAACCATTGCAGGATTTTTAGCACAGACGACTGGTGCTGTGCATTTCATACGTCCCCCGTCCACGGAGTCAGAAGAGCTCTCCACGTCCCTAGACATCTGCTACCGTCCCATCTGAGGACGGTGTTTGCCCAGCCGTACATCTGTTCCTTCTAACAGGGAGCGTTGCCCTGGCTGTTGGGAACAGTGCCATCTGCTCCATTATTTTCGGCAGAGTATTGTTCCTACGAGCCATCCATGTATGGATGTGTCTGTGCTAGGAACCTAATAATGAGCTCTGCGGGGACACGCAGGGGAGGACGAGAGCTGATTTCATCAATTATCTGCATTACTGTAAGTGGACACGTACTATTTCATTACCTATTGAGAAATGAGTTTTATTGATCCCGTTAATAAAGGAGATGGGGCTTCCTATTAGGAGACTGTGAAGCAGATAATGAGGCAGCAGCTCTCCTCTGCCCTCAGATATTCAGGTACCTCGCTTTTTACCACCTTCTTGAGCACTGATCCTTTTTGACACCAAATTTCCCCCTTCACAAAAGACATGATCTTCCTCTCTTCAAAACCTGTCTCCTGCAATCTCCCCGCACATCATGTGCTCTCATTTACCTCTCTGCGAGCGCAGCCGCCGCGGCGGAGCATCCTTTCTGCCTTTGAGGCTCGAACCAGAGCCCTTGAATTTGACGACTGCACCAGGGTGGGTGGCCAGCCAGAGGGTGAGGGGTTTCATGCCTCCTATGGTCCATCAGCCGTTCTCTCCCTGAAATGTGAGGCTCCCCTGTGGTGCAGCCTGTACAAGTCCCCTTTGCCTGCTCGCCTGTTTTCCTGACTGTATTTCCATCCTGCACGGGGTTTGGTAGCAACAGCAACTCCTGCTGAAGGGAACCCCGACCCCCGGGGCCACCTTCCTGCTCCCATCAGTGGCCAGGCCAGCAGCGGGGTGGCCCCGGGGGGGTGACGCACGGTGCGAGATGCTCTGTTGGCGGGGGACACCCCAGCACCGGGTCCTCCTTGCTGCAGGGGTGACCCCAACCCGAGCAGCGGCACCTCTCCCCGCTCGTATTCTGCTCATCCTGGGTGTGCGCGAGCAGGCAGCTCTCCCTACCGATGGATGGGTTGTGCTGCCTAACGATGGCTCAGGATGGCAACAGCAATAGCATCTTAACCGATGCGGTATTAAATCGCTCACGAGGATGAGTGCAGCAGTCTTGTGAGCCTCCTTGGCTCATTGATTCTGGCGAGTGAATACATAAGGCTCCGTAAGATGGATGGGGATGCTCCACTGGAGGTGATGCCCCTATACATCAGTCTGCAGCTGGTGCAGCTGCCAAACACCAGCGTGACAAGCGCCCTGTTAACACTGGCGATTAAGCACATTTTACAGTGAAATACAGGAAAGCTAGCACCCTGTCAAAGCCATGTTTGGGATCCTGTTTGCAAAAAGTGTATCCACATTTGGGAAGGTATGTGCAAGTCCGGTCTCCGACTCGCTCTGGCAGATGCGGGCTATGGCAGAAATTCGGCTGCCCAGGGTGTACGGCTGCCGTGGGGGCACGCGAGCTGCGGTCCGTCCACCCGCCTGCCGGGTCTCTGGGTAGCTGCCGTTAAGAGCCGGCCAGCTGGAGAGTGCCCTGCCCGCCCTGGGCATGCGGGCGACTCTTTGGGATCATCCCGGCTGCGTTTAGTGTTCAGACAATTTGTGGGATATTCCCTGGATTTACTGCCAATAGCAGAAGTAGCTGTTAAAAGATGAGTATTTAATAGGTAGCTTGTTATTTAAGCTCTCTGGCCCCCGCACGCTACGGAGCCCGCTCGCTGCACACCCAGCTCCTGCGCCCTGTCCCTGAGGCACCTCTGAAACCAAAAGAAGAAAGAAGCTTCCCTGCTCACAAACCAGGCGGGAGAGGTGGAAAAATCCCTCTCGATGTGGTCGTGGTGCCCCGCGGGGACCCAGCTTTCCCCAGCGGCTGCAGCATCCCTACCCAGGGCATGTAAATATTCACGGGGGCAGAGAAATCCTTATCCTAGCACCTTTTATATAAAACCTCTCACTTCTATTTGTTGAGCTATATTATGTTTAAATGAGAGAGCTGTGAGTGAGTAGGAGACTCACATGAAGTCTATTTATTTTAATCTCTCACTGTCATTTTAAAACTTAGGGATATTATTTCCAGTCTTTCAATTTCCTTTGTTCTAAATCCCAGTTTATGTTTTCTTTAAAAGGTTATGCTAACACAAATCAAAAGCCCCACAAGTCAGTTTGCAAATTTTGCTGCCAGCCCTTAATGACCTGCTAAAAATAACATGAATGATTCATCTCCTAATCTATGGAAACGGTAGTTATTTGTTCTTGGCAGCTCTCTTGGGTTTGCTCTGGGCTGCAGGAGATTACAAGTATTAGCAAATCAAGGGATATTGAAGTGATTTTTCTTCTTTGTGTTTCAGGGGAATGGAAACATTTTCTATAAGCCAAGGTGGGTTTTCCATGGCTGTGGGGGATCCCCCCCACCCGGGGAAGGTCTCAGGGCTTCTCAGACCTGTGCTCCGAGATTTGGACACAGCTGTCTAATACTAATAATGTCATTTTTAGGCAGAAGTATTTCAACAGAAATAATTTTAAACAGGAATATTCTAAACAGTGTGTTTAAGAATCCCTACAAAGCTCAGTATTTTCTAATCTTTCAATAGGGGCTGCTCAAACATCCTAATAAGAAAATAAGGCCTGTTGTAATAACTTCTTTTTAACTGAAATCAACTCATCAGGTTTATTAAAGCTATTTAGGTTTTCATTCCAAGCCTCCTGCAGACCTGCAGCACACCTTCTAGCAAAGGTTTCCCAACGCCAGCCCTTTTCTGACCCCTGCTGCGCCGTGATGTGCAAGACGGCTTAAATTCTGGTTCTTTCTAAGGTGCAAATCCCCAGGTTTTCCAGGAGAGGGGCTGGGAAAGCTGACCCCTCTCACGAGTTTGTGTTGCAACAATGGCCGACTTTTTGTTTTAATCAGATTTGGTAGGATTTGGTCAGAGAAGACGAACACAGTGTTAGCAAAGTGTACTTGGGCTGAGCATAATATTTATTCCTCTGTCCATAACCCTTATTAGTTGTGCCTGGGGAACATTTACGTTAACTATTTTTATCTTTGCCATGCTGGGATGTGACTGTGTTGCACACAAAGAGTCAGCTGTGCTCCCGTGTAAACTAGAACGTTTATTGCTCACTAAACAAGTATGAAACCATCTATATTAATATTCTGTGCAAAGCTTTGACTGAGCAGCACACAGTACATTGGATCAAGGCGAAACCGCCTGACCGAAACGGCGCTGAACAGCCTGCAAACATACGCGGGGCTGAGGTTTGTTTGCAAATTATTTTGCATCCACTTACTGAAAATAAATAGACTTTCAGAAATCTGTGGCAGTTTGGGAATGCCTCCATAATGGAAAAAAAGTCCGTTTCCTCAAGTAACCAATTTACTTTCTGTAATTTGATCATCTCCATTAATGTCAGACTGCCAAGGCCGTCAGGAGGAGGCTCCGTGCCCGAGGTGGGGGGATCCCAGCCGGACTCCCAGCCGGAGCTGACCCTGCAGCCGGGGACGGCAGTGGTGCTCCAGGGGGGACTCCTGGTACGTGAGCAATGTGGACCAGAAAAAACCGTGGAGCAAGAAGTTATAGTCAACGTTGTCTTTTTCACAAATGGTTATTTTTATAGTTTAAGCCAAAACCAAACTCCCGAATCAAAGGATTTGCAAAAAAGTGACGTGTTTTCCCGATGTAACTAATGGGGCTGGGGGGTCTCACCTGTAGTACTTACAGCCAGAATATAGTCCAATGAATGAAAAAAGGTGTAAAGCATGTAAAACCAAAACATCCTTTTGAAACCCTGTTTATTTAAAATGTGCTTTTTATTGCAGTGCTGAGGAAGGATAAAGTGGTTGTGTTTAACCGTATAACAAAAATATTTACATACTCCAGAACCTCCACCACTTCTCTGTATCTGGCTCTGAAAGCTTGTCAGGAGGTTTCCTGCAGATTTTGACATCTTACAGCCCAGACTAGTCGGCAGGAGCAGCTGGTTGCAGCACACACACTGCAGGGCAGAGGGAGCTGTGTCATTTGTCTTCTGACTTTGAGCAACTTGATGTCACCCTCTCATACCTCATGCTCCGAGCATCTCTCCGTGTCACTGGGGACACACGTATTGGGGGNGGGGGGGGGAGGGGCGGGAAGGTACAAATCAGACATGACAATCAGGTTCTGGGTCTTAATTACCAACAGGATGGTGGGGTTGTCCTTAGTCTTTGAGAAAAGAGCCACAGAAATGGGTGCAGAGGTTGATGTGGAAATGATCTGGTGGTCTCTGTGGTTGGAGAGGAGTTCAGAGATCTGCCGTGAATTTAATCTACGCTACCATGGGAAGAAAATGAAAGGAGTCGAGATGTCAGAACAGATATGGTCAACAGTGGGAAAGGCAGCCGGCAGGGAAAGACAGCAGAGGATGTTTATGTGCTGGAGTCAGGCAGTTGATTCGTCTCTGGGTTTTCGTGAAGAAAACATGAAAAAAAAAAAAAAAAGAATTTGCATCAGGTGAAGATAGTAGTGGAAAAGCCACAAAGAAAAAAAAGTTTTTATGATTGCTATCACAGGTTTCCAGTGGGGTTTGTCCCAGGCATGCCGCAATTACTGTTTTCATTAGTTGCTTCAATGGTGACGACCATTCTACAGGACAACCTGAAGAACAGAAGACGTTTGTGGGTAACGTTGAGCTGGAAGGAGCTGCAGTCATTGCGTTTGACAGGATCAGGCCTAAAATGATCTTGAAAAGTTGGAGATGGTCCAGTCAAAGCCCATCAGTCAGATGAAATTAAGGCTTTAGCCAAAAAAAGTCAAATACATCAATGCTAGATGGACAATAACTTGGCAGACAGCAGAACTGTATGCTGCAGTCCGGAGGACCATGTACTGAACAGGAACAAGCAACTCTGCAAAAAAGTCAAGTTTTACTTGGGATTTTGGACTGTTTTCTACCATCCACAATGCTGGTAAGATTTCAGCTACAATACCCTGTTCGGTTCCGAATGCCACACCTCAAAAGAAACGTGGAAAATCAGATGCAATTTAGTGGGAAGCCCAGGAGAGCCGTCCCGTGAGCAGCGCAGGCGCAGTCACCCACGAGAAGGGCCAGCGAGGTTTGGGTGGCCGAGGCGGGGGTGTGGAGCCTGTGGAGGAGTCACAATCCCCAGCGGGCCCTCCCTGTGTCTGCACCAGCTGGAGAGGCCTGGAAGTGTCCAAGGCCAGGTTGGATGGGGCTTTGAGCAACCTGGTCTAGTGGAAGGTGTCCCTGCCCATGGCGGGGGGCGGTTGGAACTAGATGGTCTTTCAGGTCCCTTCCAACCCAAACCAGTCTATGATTCTATGAGGAGCCTGAGGCTCCACGGGAATCATGCACACAGTTGGTCCTTCCCTCTTTGAAACAAGGGGAGCAGTTAAATGTATTGACTTTAATTATATGCCAGATGACTATGTGCCTCATTTGTTGACTTTAATCATGTACAAAATTCTTATAAATCAGACCACAAAAGAAAAGACCACAAAAAGGGTGCAGCTGCTGGTGAAGGCACTGCCAGACTGCAGTGCATGATACAGCTATAGGGAATGGTTTCTTACCACTAGGAGGGAGGGAGAAAAAACACCACAAATACACCTTCTTCTGTCCATAAAAGTTGAAGAGACTCAGTAGAAAATGTTTTTTATTTTAAGTGTGTCGTAGTGAGATGTTAAGAGAGGCTGTGAACTCCAGGCACCCCCAGAGCCAGCTGCATCGTCTGGCGATGTTCATGCCTTCTGACCACTGTTGGGAAAATGCTTGTTGGCTGCTCCATTTTCTTGCTTCTTGCCAGCCACAACAGCTAAAAAAGTAGTCATTTTGGGCTGAGGGACAAGGGAGAGCATAAGACGAGTCCAGCCTCGGACGTGCTTTGTGCCAGGCTCTTGAAGAGGTTTTGGCCGACCCTCCTCGTACCATGGCGGCCAAGGTTCTCGCTGTCTCAAAGTCTTCTGGTTGCTCCTCCAACATGTGCGCTGAGTCCCCCTCCTATGGAAATGGGGGCAAAGTCTCCCCAGCCGCTGATGCTGGGAGGGGGGTGCCCAGGGCTGCGGTCAAGGTGTGGGTACACTGGGGGCTGAGGTACAAAACTAAGTTACTTGGAAATGGGCTTGTAGAGCTGAGATGAGTTAGGGTAGGAGCAAGTTAATGACTATTACTGCTATTGCAAGTACTGCTATTGCTGATAAGGCTGTTGCCCATGGTAAAATAGCAATGTTCCTGGGCACGAGCCAGGGTGTGGTAGGTAGCCTCAGGAATCAAAGGCTGAATAAAAGTAGTCTAGCCGAGAAAACACAAGATCCTGTAAAGAAAAGATCAGTCTTATGATTTGGGAGGAGGAATACGTCTTGCTTTTGAACTTCGGGAGTTGGTGACAGTGTAGTTTTCATTACATTGTCCCTACAAGCTCTTCACATGAAATGAGATTATTTATTTGCTGCTGGGTCCAAAACAAAGAGGGAATTATGTTCTGAATAATACTGAATCATGTTTAACTTGCTGCTATTTCTAGAACAAAAATATGGTGTGATTCTGCTCGAAATGCCTTTCTCTGACCTCCAGCAGTTTCATGCCTGCTCTTTTCACATAACCAGTGAATAATTTTTTCTACCCAGTTGAGTAACGGTATCAGTGTCTACCAGATTTTATTACTTGCAAGACCAGTCTGATGTGCGGACCATAACTCTATTGCAGTAATTAAAGACGAAACTCCTTTTATAGCCCTTAATGCTGAGTTCTTTGTGTTCATCATGACAGCTGCATGTAGGAATCCTGGATTTATTTTATTTACTTTGCATTGACTATTGTGTATAGTAACTCATGCAGCTTGCTAACCCTGCATTTTTGCAATCAGCTAACACTAACAAAAGTGAATCCAACGATGTCTTGCCTTGTTAATGAGCCATCACGCTCCGAGCCTCCGTGCGGGAGCAGATGGCTGGGAGGTGTAGAGGGAGGGACACTTCAGGTTTGCACATCAGTCGCTCGTGTCAGCTTTTCCCGCTGTGTTTGACAGATGTGTGAGAACGCCGTGAGGAGGAGGAGGATGTACTTTATAAAGGTGATTACTTGTGGAGATTTCTTTCTTCTCTATGTCTCTAAGGGACTAACGAAATAAAGCTGTGCATGGAAATGGATTACCCAGGGACCAGGGAGTTGAGGAACGCTTTTGCTGTGAACTGTACCCATCTGCAGCCCATTAGAAAATGGCATCCGCTTTTCAAATGAACACGTGCTGCCCAGTAAATGCATGTGAGGTGCTGGGGGCATTCCCCCACCCAGCTGCCCGCGGGCTGGGGGTCCCGTCGCTCCCCTGTGCCCGGCAGCAGCACCGGGGCAGCAGAACCAGCTCCGCCACCCGTGGTTCCTCCGCGTTTCGGTGCCTCTGACCGTGCTCGCCGAGCCCGGTGCCTGGGTACTCAGAAAGGGGAACCATCCCTCTCAGGTCCTCCCTCCCTGGTGCAGAGCAGGGCGGCTCGGCGGGAAGATTGCAGCCCAGCGGATGCTGTGCCCGTGGCAGGGTCACAACCGAGTTGTGTGCGAGCGACTGAGTTCTGTGGTACCGTTGCTCTTTTCCAAGAACGCTCACCAGCCCTGCCCGGGCGGCCGAGCCCTCGCGGCTCCCGCAGCATCGCTTGTGCGAACCGACGGGGCGCAGGAGGAGCTGAGGGAGCCAGCACTTAATGCTCCAGGCCTTTCATTATTCATATTCGGTACAGATATCTGAACTGGAAGAAAATGCTATTTCTTCTTTCTGGACTCAGTGGTGGAAAGCAAGAAGCTCAATTCTCAGCACAGCTTGCAGAAAATATATTAAATGTCAACACTAATTATATTAGCCTGCCTCAGTACAATATTGATATTAATTAGATTGACTTTAAGAGGAAACAATGTTTAACTTAATGCCCATAATAAATGAGGAGGAAGGTAATGAAGCTTTCCTCCTCCATTAAAAAAAGACAGACCAGAAAATAAATAATATTTTAGGCTCTGAAGAGAGGTACCATTCCAGGTGGTGGGTGCGACTGCCCTTCTGGTGCGGTTCCCTGCACGTGAGTCTGACAGGGACGTGCCGGTGCTCCGCTGCCCAGCAGAGGAGAGCCATCCACCCGGAGCGCACGCGGAGCAGCTCTCCATGGAGGGATGAAGTAACAGAAGAAGGAATGTCAGGGGAAGATGGGAGTAAGGCCAGTGGCTCTGTGCACAGCCCGAGCCTACCTGCCTCACAGCCCCCGTGGCTCCACGTCCATCAGCCATGGTTGCTACTGGCCCCGGCGAGCTCTGCGGCTGGGCTGCACAGAGGATGGGCGCAGGCTAAAGGTAGTCTTTAGACCTTCTGGCATCCTCATTTATCCTCCCGTGACAGTTGTTTTTTCTCCTCCGTTTGGCTTTACTCCTAGGTAAAGGTCTAGCAGACCGGAGCAAATGGGTTAGGGGAAGCAGTGGAGAGCATTCACCCCGGCAGCGAGCAGAAGCCCGCGGTGATGGCACCCCTGCCAACGGCCCAACCGACCACTCGGCTGGGTTAGGGAGGAAAGTGCCGTCATTTCCCAGCCATCTCCGCCGTGCCACAGCTGTGGCACTTGAGATCCCGTTGGTAGTTTTGCTTCCTTGCTTATCAGTGGATTTTATTAACTCTTTGGCACTTTTCAGAGGGAAAATTTTTAATTTCAGAGGGGAAAACTGTCCTTTGGGGTTTTTTTTACGCTAGGTTGAGTTCTGCGGTTTGAGTGGAGATATTTAATCCCCCAAATAAACATGTATGACCATAACTAATGAGGACATAATTACATCCTGTTTAATGTTATCATCTCATAATAGTGAAAACAGGATGTTCCTGCTCCCCTGGGCAGATTTTCTACAAGAGTATGATTTAACTCTACTTTTCTGCATCTCTGCTGCATCAGAAAATGACATGGTAATTAATACAGATATTAATTGTCACGGACAGTTGGCATTAGCTGCGTGTGACCATGCAGAGAGGGCAAGACAGAGATCCTGTGATTTGGCAGCAAGCCGGCGTGTTGCAAAGCTGGCAGGCTGGAGTTGGGAGCTTTACTTGACTTTTTAGCGTGAAAGCTATGTAGAAGTTCAAGGCTGTGAAAAGAAGAGCAGTGGTAGACACGAATGATAGTCATCATCCAGCCAAGTGGTCATCTCCCAACTACTTCTGCCCCTGCAGCTGGAAGCACATAAGCCCATCTCTTTTAGAGGAAGGGGAGAGAGCAGGGGCCTCAGAGGGAGGAGCACCGCAGCAGAATTCGGATGATATATGGCCTGCTTCAAGATGGGATAATCTGTTTATCATGGCTTTGTTGCTATAGCAGCAAGATTTTATTCCGGAGATGTTGACTGCAGGAAGGAATTGCAGATGTTGGATGGGAGAAGGGGTTCGCAGTGGTCCTGCAGCGCAAAAGCGAGAGGTGAGAAGCAGAATGGAAAAGGCTTGTTTCTAGTCCAGACCTGAAGTCCTCCTGCAGCATGGAGGACCCCAGGGATGTACCCAAAATGCTGCTGTGATTGCTGGGGCTTTTCAGAGCCCGACCCTTTGGAGCTCAACTGCAGGACCAGGCAGTGCTGCGTTAGAACAGCGAGCCGGAGGTGCCGGTGGTGTGGGAACCGGCAGGGACGAGCAGAGGGAGCTGATGGAGCCAAGCCCCTCACGGCAGAAATTCTCTTGGGACGGTTGGTGACACTTTGCAGGTGTGTTTTATGGTAATATTGAAATGGTGCCTACTCAGCTCTTCCCTGAGACCCTTGGGAGAGAATTTAGATGTGTTTATTTTAATTTACTTTGGGAAAAGAAGAAGGACATTTTCCTTCTTTTCCCCATATGCATGAAACCTCACACATGCAGTTTAAGTTGCTGCTCTGGATTCCCGGGTCTGCGTGACCACGTGCACCCGCTCCAGCTAACACGGGGTGTTCAGGTTACTGATCTGGCTGGCTGCTGTGGGTGCAAAGGTGCTCCTGTATCCTCCTGTTCCCCTGCGTCTCTACAAACAGTAGTAATTTTGCTAATGGAATATGTGGAAAAATCATTTTTAGGTGACTTTGGTTCGTCCAGCTTCTCTTTCAGGTCAAATACAAAGGAGTTTTTTTGTTTGGTTTGTGTGTGAGTAAATTTTTTCAGTGCAACTAGCAGTGGGGCTTTTCCTTTGCTTGATATTTTTCTTTGTTCAATCAGTCTTTTTAGAACTGACTTGTGTAGCTGTGAAGGGAATTGCCAAGATCAACCCTAGACTACAGCAGCGATTCTGTTCTTGTAGTGCTTTTACAAGCAGACCACAAAGAGTTATTAAGTATCTGCTCATTAAAAAGGTGGGACACTGTCATGGCCCAATAAATCATCTCTGTGTCTGTAAACTTCCTTGTTTTACAGGCAAATAACAAACTACCTAATTTATTACTAATCCTTTATGGACTTGTTGGTTGATTCCTAGTACTGAAGACTAGCAGTACTTTTCAATAGACAAGTCTCAGAGTCAAATCCTTATTTTGCGGAGGTTTTCCCGAGGTTTCCGCTGCTGAATACAGCACGGAGTTTGCGTTTGTGATGCCGTAACCCGCTCCACGCGGGTGCACGCTCTGCCAGCGAAGAGGCTGCCTGCGTGCCCCGGTGCGCAAGCTGAGGGGCTGCAACAGGCGAGCTGAGGGCCTTCGGTATTTCAGTCTTGCTTTGCAGCTGGAAAACCCTTCATGCACTAGGTCAGGGTGCTAAGCTCTCCTGCCAGCGCCTTTGGACGTTTCTGCGAGTGTCAGACACAGTGCCACCTCCCCTTCGCCCAGGCTGGTGCCCTGAGCTGGGGGGGGGGGGGGGNCATAACCCTACTCCCAGGATTCCTCAACTGAAAAGTTTAAATAAATATGATGAGACTATGAATACTGGATTATTGCTCAGCTTTGCAGAAGGCTGAGCTGTCTTTGTGCAAGTCTCTCGAGATTTGGTGATGTGCTGGACATAAGGCTGCGTATAAATCATGGGCTTTTGTTCATCTCGACCATTGGGACTCGAAGGAACAACTTCCTCAATTACTTTACGTAAATGGGAAAAAAAGAAGTTTGCACGCTGCAATGGAAACACACTCGGAGGACCTACAACTGGAGAGCAGTGAAATGTGGTTTCCTGGGAAGGACTTTTGCCAGGCTGGAATGCTGCCGTGATAAACCCCACGTGTGTCCTATGGGTCAGGGCGAACCAGCCTCTGGTTCTAGTGGCTGGTGACCGAACTCCGTGAGGCAGGGATGCTGAACGGCACAGCGGAGGCTATCAGCACTTGCACACCTTCCCCTAAGCCTGCCCAGCGGCTTTCCGAGGTGGAGGACGAGAGGATCCCGCTCGCCGAGCAGCCGAGGCTGCAGAGCCGAAGGGAGAGGCTGGGCGCTGCAGTGGGGTGAAGGTTTTGCCAGACCTTGTTTGGAAACAAAAGAGATCTTGACGTGACGGACCTGATAAATGAAGTCCATGGGAATTTAGCTGTCTAGACAGTCCTCCACACTTAATCTCCACGGAGCAGCATGTTTATCCTATACCTTTCCTTGTTGCTATGTTGAAAATTCTTCTTGTTTCTAACACAAACTCCTATTTTCAAATGATCATTAGGAGTTACAAAAATAGTGGTGGGAGAAGCAGGATAAAATAGATGGAATAAAGAGAGAGGCATTCTTGACATGTACAAAATAATTACTACGCACTTCAGATGGGGTGGATGCTAACTTTTGTTAAAGGCCATGTATATATTTCTAGAGACATTTATCTTGTTTTGTAGAGCAATAATGTATATTTATTGCCTGCCTGCTTGTCTTCATGTATTCCAGCTAAGATGATGTAGTCAAACTTGGTATGGCATGTGCACCAAAACCAGTGTAAAGCGCTGAAGAATTCACTGCTCCCATGGCTGCTGAAGCAAAGCAATTATTTAAAACATGCCTTTGTAATATGCCCAGTTCGAGTTGAAAAGATTAGAGAATGGGGTTTTCACGTATCATCCTGCTCAGGATCTCCCAGATCCAGCTGTCATCATGTAATTACTTTACCATGTGGAGCAGCCAAAGTGTTGCCCTCACATGCACCGCAGTGCCGCTGAAATACCGGGAATCTGCCCGTGCGCCCTGGCAATGCTGCAGTGAAAGGCAGCGACACACCACTGGCAGCCCCGGCGCGGCGGGCGAGAGGCACTCGGAGCCGTGGTTAGGAATGGAGTGGAAAAAGGTGCCGGAGCATTTTCAGGGGTGGCAGATGCACTGACGGTTGTTATGGCTTAGGCTGTATTTCATGTTATGTTTTCCCTGGCTGTGTTACATTCCTTACTGCACCTCCCTTTAACAGAAAATAATTTTCACTCCTATGAATTACTGCTATTTTATACTCCTCCAAGGGGCTATTATTCATCAAATTACCCGTGTTTAAAGAGCTGTTTCATTTCTCTATTATTTCCATACCTCTGCAGAACCCTCCAGAGGCCCGGGTACGTGCCGACAGCCCGAAAGCCCGTACTGATGCCGGTGCTATGGGTCAGCACCGAGCCGGAGCCCGCAGCCGCAGGGAGCTCAGCACTGAGCAGCTGCCTCCGCGCTTGCATTTCGGATACGCTTTGCAACCAGACTCCGACGCCACAGCCACTCACCACCCAACTTACTCACTACTCAGGGCATATAAAAGCTTTCACGATGAAAGCTTTCACTTTTTACAGTAGAAAAGCTATGGCTCTGGGTGTCTGCAGGGGAGGTACGATACCCGCTGGGATTTCCCTTAGCTGGGTTGGAAAATCTGTGTCCGCACTTCGGAAGCGCGGATGCCCGTCACTTTCAGGACACGGTTTAGTGGGCATGGTGGGTGGTTGGACTCGATGATCTTAAAGGTCTCTTCCAACCTAAATGATTCTATGATTCTGTTGAGGAACTTTGCTGCGGGTTTAGGGGTACGGCCTTCGGCTCACGCGGCAGAGCGTTTTGGCCGCGGCACCGGCTGCCCCGTCGGTCTGGCTGCAGGGGACCCTGCCCTGCGAGGGGCCCGGGGCTGCAGCGGGCACGGCCGCCGTGCGCCTTCGACGTCCTGGGTGAGAGGGGGCGAAGGAAAACATGTCCAAGCGAGAACCGTGGGAGGGCTGGGGTGGGCAGGGGCTTCTGGAGCCCACCCGGGTCCAGTCCTGCCCCAGCAGGGTCTCCTGGAGCCCGGCTGCCAGGCAGACTTGAGTATCCCCAATGATGGGGATGTCACAGCCTGCCTAGGGACCTCCTCCGGTGTTCTGATTAAAATGTCTCCATAAAACAATTGCACAAATGTACTTTTCACTATAAAATGTTTATTTTATCAATATTGAGGAAAGATTGGCACATCTTCAGCTGGATATGTTTAACAAACTGAATTAGCCTCCTTTGGTGTGACTCGTGATCCTCCAGCAGGCTCGGTAAAGGTAATCCCCTTTTCTCTTCAGCAAGGAACGCAGCCCACAAACAAAGCCCCGTCACGGTGATGGGTTTTGGTGGTGCCAGGGTGGAGGAGAGGTGGTCTCCTGAGCACACGGCAAAGGGCAGGCCAGGATCCGTGGTGCCGGGGAGGTGGGGTGCTGGGCTACGGGTGTTCATAAAGGTCTCGGGGGAGCGGGGAAGCCCCGGGGAGCAGCAGTGGTCCTTGCTGCCCTCCAGCCCTGCAGGGATGCTCCAGCCTCCCCTGCGGTTGCTGACCGTGAGTGCCAGGTACATCTCGTGGTCAGTCGGTTGTTTTATTCTCACAGCTCCCTGCCTTACGAAAAGCCAAAAAAAGCAGCAAGGCGCTGCAATTTGTCATCTTCTCTGGTTTTAGTCTTTTAAACAAAAAATTTAGCATCGGGCCTCTGGACTTAGTCATTAAAGATGCAATTTAATAACCTATACTTTTAAACTGTGGCTCATAGGTCAGAAGGCAGATACGTTTTTCCAGGCTTGTGTAAGAGCATAAACTGCTTGGCTGCAGACGGGAGTTGGGTTTGAACGGGTTCACAGTATTCATAACTCCTGTCGGTGCTCAGACCAGGGACAAACCCTCTTCTTGTCAGATCATCCCTCACGTTTGCAGGGAAAACAAAGCAGACACAGTAAACGCAGAGCCCCGCTGTGTCCAGAATGCTATTTTTCAGTAAAGACCTGGGGTTTGGGCTCCTGTTTTGCTCTGAGCAGAGCTCCCCCGACTTCACGCGGCACATTGTTCGGGTCCCTTCGTCCGGGGTTTCTGGCGTGGCCGGGGTGTCGTGGCACAGGGCCACCCTCCTGCGCTCGGTGTACCCGCTCCAAGCTTGGCGCAGGCAGCCCTGCCAAACTCCCGGGGATTCAGCAGAGATAATTTGGCCTTTGTGGGCTGTGTTTTCAGAAAAGCAGGGCACGCTGCCAGGGCGAAACCAGCTCCTGGCAAAACTTGTGGGCGACGAATGGGTCTGCTTGCTTCTGGGAAGACGATGTTCGGGGGGCGAGTGCCCAAGCGGTGCTGCTGGCTTCCCAGGGCACCCAGAGGTGCATGGGGATCGTTTCGGGGAAACCGAGGCCGTGGCAGAGCTGCGAGGTGGGTAACGTGCAGGGGAGAACCCGCTGCTGCTGCTGCTGCTGCCAGCCAGCTGGAGGCAGGGGCTGCCGGGACAGCCTCATGGTTACACCCTGGGTCACTTACGCAGGGGGGCTTTGGGTGCCTAACTGTGCCCCCCGTGCCAGGAAGGAGGCACGGCTCTCGCCAAAGGGGCAAGTGCATCCCAGCCTCCGTGCTGCCGCTCCGGTTGCAGGGAGCTTTGTTGCTGCCGGGAGCGGGAGCGGGATCAGGTTCTCCTGCTGCATGTTAAAAATGTACCAAACAGGGTGAGGCCACGGATGTCAGCCAGCTAACTTGATTGTTTATCATTTGCAACTGCTGTTTGCTTGCTTTCGGGCTGGCAGGTTTTCTTATTTGTTCTGTCTGATGCAAAAGAGCATTTTTCCTTACACTGTTATCTGAGTGAAATTGTTTTTCTCCCAAACCTGACAGGGATCTGATGTGACTGCAGAATAATTTTGCACAGGCTACAGTAATGACGCTCCTCATTTGCAATGAAGTGTGCTTGTTGTTGTTCATGGGGAAAAATAAAATTTGGAGTTGCCAAAAGATATCCAGTTTGTAGAATCGCAAGAAACTTACCCACTGCTGGTAGTCTAGGGGTACCCAAGGAAATGGATTTCCTGCTAGAAATAGATAAATGCGTATAACAAAAATATATACATTAATACGAAGAAAATACAGAAACTGATTGTTATTTACAAATGAAGAGACAATAGCATTGTCCTGAAACATGCTTCAATCGTCTTCTCCTTTACTTATCGGTGAAGTGTATATCTGACACACAACTGATCCCAGAAAACCTGTGCTTGGGGAGGGGGAGCATAAAAGCTGACAGCAGGGCTGGAGTCATGCACGTTAGCTTTGTGCGAGAATTTCTGTTCCTGGCACTCTTTGAAGGAACGACACAAAAATAATTCAGCTTTAACAACTGGGTGAGGAAGGATGTGGCATAAAGCACGTTGGTCAGATGGACCACAATAGCAAAGTTGTAACTTTATACCAGATTTGGCATAAAATAAGAGAGAAGCTAATTTACTATGGTTTCAGTTAATATGCTGTTTAAAAAAAATAAATGGGTACTTCTGTACTCCTGTGTATGCTTTCCTGCCATCCAGCAGGATGCTTTTCCCTTCGCCTGCCTGCTGCCTGGTAAGGAGCCAGGTCCTCGCTCCTAATTTGAGAACGAGTTTCCCGCTGCAGGAACCGGGCTCTGCGTCGGGGCCGTCCGCCGCTGCGCAGGGGCTGAACGCGGGCTGCCTCAGGAGGTGACTGGAGCTCTAGGGACATCACTCGCTAACGATGCTCTGCCTTTGAAGAGCTGAACCCAAAGCCACTGTCTGAAGCACCCCTGGGATTACACGGTAAGGGGGAAGAAAGGGGAGAGAGAAAGCAAAAAGGTGGATTCAGAGAGCCTACCTGTTTTCATCTCTCCGTTTCCCTAACCCCTCACTTGCTCTGCCCTTCATCTGCCAGCTGCGAGGTAGCACTGGAGTTGCTTCTCCTCCGCCCCGTCTGCGTGCAGCATCTACCACCTCTGCTGGGGCAGCGACGGGGTGAGGACTCTGGACATCGTGCTGCGGTGAGACACCCACCACCAGCATGTGCCGTGATGCTCAGGCAGCTGGGGAAGGCTCCTGTCCCGTTTCTTTCTGCTCCGTGTGGCTTCTTTTGTCTCTCTTATCTACCAAGGTAAGTGGTGCAGGAGCAGCCACCTGCGTGCCCCAAGGAAGCGGCAGAGCAGTGCAGGGGCTTCAGAGCAGCCCCAGAGCCCACAGATTCCTTCTGCTGCTCTAGTTTTAGCCCTCGTGGCTGGTCCCTTCCCTCCTCAGGGGCCACAGGAGCGAGCGGGAAGGCTTTTAGGTGTGCCGAGAGATGTTCCAAGACAGTACTGGAGGGAAAGACCCTGCTGGCGCTTGCTGAGGATTAGCTGTGGATACCCATAAATGTCTCTGTCGTGTTCTTCTAGATAAAGGGCTAATACAAAATGTACAGGTTTTGGAAGACTAATTTTCTGAATGTACAACAAAGAAGAGAAGCTAATGTTAATGGAAGTGTCCAGACATCTTCTGACATCATAGCTCGGGGCTGCAGCCCAGCTCCAGGCTCCCGTCCATCACAGGGAATGTTTTCTCCAAAGCAGAGCTGCTGAAGCAAACAGGATTAGCACAGACTGCTGGGATTTATTTTCTTTTTCAGGGCCTAGGTTTCAGCCTCGGAGTTCACGCTCTGTTTAATATTCGCAGCTTATGTTGCAGAGGGGTTGTGCTGTAACCTCTTGTAGATGTTGCAGCAACAGTGAGGCTTTGGTGGCTGGAGCAGAACTGAAACAGAGCCGAGATTGTTGCTCAGCATGTGTGAGCAATGTCTCGTAGTCCTGACTTAGCACTAGACACAGAAAACTGCCTTTGAAATGCCTGGGAGAGCTCTGCTTTCCTGTAAGTCATTAATTCCTATCATCAGCCAGATTTCAAAGTACGTGAACTGGCAGCACAACGTTTTGTGTTGCAGTGGACAAGGAGATGAAAATGGCTTCATGACAGATAAAGACATTATATATGTGTAATTTGATTAAAGTGCACTGAGAAAGGAAGGCTAGCGACATCCCGGTGTGTGCTAACATGGCCAGGACAGAGGGAGGTGATCATCCCCCTTTCTCGGCACTTGTCAGACTGCATCTGGAAGACCAGCTCCAGTGTTGGGCCCCCCAGTACAAGCAAGATGGGAGTAAACTGGTGTGAGTTCGGTGGAGGCCCCCCAGGATGGGGAGGGGGGCTGAAGAAGCAGGGTTTGTTCAGCTGGGAGCAGGGGTGGCTTTGGGATCCTCGCCTAGAAGGGTTGGTCAGAGCCAGGATCTTCACAGTGGTGCGTGGGGGGGGGGATGAGAGGACATGGGTGGGTGTCAGTGGAACCGAGCGAGGTCCCAGCTGGACCTAAGGAAAACCTTTCTCCCCGTGCGGAGTGTCGAGCAGTGGCACAGGTTGCTCAGAGATGAAGTGCAGTCTCCATCCTTGGAGGATGTCAAGATCAGGCTGGGTAAGGTCCCGAGCATCTCAGAGCACCCTGCTTCGAGTGGGCGGTTGGGCTAGAGACCTTCTGAGGTCTCTTCCAACGTGAAATATCCTATGAGCCTAGGATTTCAATTTTCCCTGAGTATATAAAACAATTGTTTTAACTCAGTCCTCAGTTCTTGATTCCCAAAGTCATCTCCTGAAGGTATTTACAGATTCCGTTCTGACGATACGGACTCAGGCTGGAGATGGAACAGCTGATTGATATTTAAAAAAAAATATTAAAAACCCCTGTTCGTAATGTTTGTCTTCTAATAAAAGTCAAAGTTGTTTGGAAAATTTTCCTCTGTGAAATACGGCCACAGAGAGAAGTTACATATATTAACAAATTCTTTTTCTTTTTTTTAATCTGGAAAGCCTGTGTACGTGGAAATTTCTTTTCCAAATTGGGTAGGTGTCTTTTCTTACTGGTCCATTGTAAAGTAAGGAAATCAGTCTCTGTGATCATCCCAGGTTTGAGAGCTGCAGAGCAGGATCCAGATGACCCCATCATCGGCTGGTGATGTTCACCTCAGCTGGGGAGCATCTGGGAGAGGCTGTTGGTGCACCTGAAGTGGGGAGCTTGTGCTCCTGAACAAGACATCAAATGCGTATCGGTAATGCCGACCCACTGTACTGACAGATACGTGGAAGTAAATATTGGCTGGAAAAGACAAATGCAAAACCTTGTATGTACAAAATGCCCCCAAGCACGTACAAGTTGTCTTTCAGATGTTTTCAATTTTTATGATTTGATAATGAAGACAAAATCATAGCAAAGCAGCAAAACTTTACTGACTCCAGTTTATACCGACACGGTGCTATTGCAGCCTCCACGCCTCTTGGTTCAGGCAGGTTTGATTTTTTTAATTGTTATTTTATCTATTTTTTTTTTAACCCGCTGCCCAGCAGAGTGCCTGCGTCAACACCCGGTTCTGCCCAGGGGATGTCCCCGTCGGCGGCAGGCGGTGCTTCGTGCAGGTGATGGAAAGCTCAGCTCCGTGGAGTGGGAGGCTGCAGTCCATCCGTCCGTCCGTCCGTCCGTCTGTCTCTGCAGAGCTGGCTATACACAACCCTGCACCGCAGAGACGCTGCCTGCCCAGGAGCTGCGGGAGTCGGGGCTAGCTGGTTACTTTCCAGTTCATTTCTTTAAGGTTTACAGCGAGAAAGTGTGCGTGAGGAGAGCAGTCGTCCCCTCTCCTTAGACTTGTTCCTTCAACGCTTGTTGCAAGCTGGAGGATCTGAATTCTGAAGGGAAATGGTTAAAAAGTTGCTCTCTGAAGGACGTGGGTCTGGCCGTGGCGGGGGACTCGGGTGCCCCGTTTGTTGTGAGACCTTGCAGGTACCCAACGGATCAATTCGGAGTGCTTTTGGAACTCTGGCCCTTGTTTTGATCACCGAAGGGGAACGGCATTCTCTCTAAACAAGTTGATTTCTTTGTTAACCTATGCTTTTTCCCCTGCTCTGTGAAAAGCGTGGTCAATGATGCTGCTTAGCTGCCCATGCATAACACTCAGCATCCACAGTGCTCCTTGTTTCCCGTACTGCTGCTCCGTAAGGACAGCTTGCCAGAGCATGTATTTGCATTAAATGACAAAATTAAATTTAAGCGTTGTGTCTTTGAAAAAACCAGCACAGTCCAAGCACACAGCCGAGGCTCTGAGGGCAAAAGCGCTCTGGCTCTCTGAACACTTGTGTGGCCCTGGCAAGCCTGACTCGGTGGTTTTGGCATTCAGAGGCGGCTCTTGGCAGCGGCTGCAGAAGAGGCTGGGGACGACAAAATATGAGGGTCCTGGCCACTTGTGCAAGCTCATGAACTGCCTCGAAGTTTATGGTTCTTCTCAGCCTGTCTCAATAGGAACAACGTTTTGCTCAGATTTATCATATGTTTAAACAAGTGTTCGTGCCAATAGCGCTTTGAAAAATGTATTTTCATGGCGGGCGTTTGGTGTCGTTTCAGCAAAATGCAGCGAGTGCTCAAACCCGAGCTGAGCAGGAGGCAACGGCTGGCCCCACTCCAGCAGCTGCCCAGCCGTGTAGGAGATGTTCTCCAAGGAAGTGCCGTACAACAGCTCCGTCAGTGAATAACCAGGCAAGACCCACGGTTGTGCAGAAGCTGTGTGGGAGGGGAGGGTGTCCATCACCATTGGTGGCAAGTTTGACTTTTTTTTTTTGCTGAGGGAGACTTTCCAGTGCTGCTTCAGCTTCCCCTTCCTGCTGTGCATCAGGAAAAGCCTTCGGCAATGACAAGGCCAGGACCGTTGGCTCTGATGCTCAGCAGCCCTGGGCAGCGTCACCCCGCCGGCCAGCACCCTCTGACGGGTCCAGGTCACAAAGCTCAGCGAGACACATCTGGCGTGTTTTCAGGTTTGAGGTGAGGCCCAGGTTTAGCCCTGTGCTGATCTTCACACCAACTTCTAACTCAACCCCTACCTCTCTTCTCATGTGATAGTACAGACACGTACAGAGCTGCGCTCCCTTTAGCTTTTCTAAGGCTCTTCATACCTTCTTCTCCGAAAAAAAGCTATTTTTTTCCACATTTGTGAAGAAGCACACTTTTGTGGGGAGAAAGGAGTTGTCAAGCCTCTTGTTCAAAGCAGTTTAGTGGGAGAACTTCACATTATCTTTCCAACACATTCAACTTTAACCTCTTCAGTCTGGTGCGCTGAACCCCAAGTAAACAGCTGCAAACGGAAAACTTGCTCAAAAATCTGTGCTTTACAGCGAAAAATTGGCATACAGACTCCAGATGGACTTTATTAAATATTAAATACACTGAAATGAACCAGAAGGGCTTTTATGACATTGCTAGTGTTTCTGGCAAGCAAACACACCTCTTCCCTTGATGTGAGTCCTGGATCTGAGCTGCTCTCTGTCCTCTTCCTGGTGGAGCAGGGGCATGGTTTCAGAGCCAGAGGAACACAGAACTGGTTTGCACAAGGAAGTTTCAGAAACTGGAGACGTCTTCCCTTCCAAACACCCTCTGGCTGGCATCGGGCTGGTTGCTGCTCCTTCCTGGCTGAGGACGAGGCCTGCACGGGGACGTTTGCTTGCTCGTCTTCCCCGCTCCTGCCATACGGGTTTGCTGGAGCCCCAGCTCCTGGCAGCCGCTTCTCCTACTTGATCCAGCATTCCCATGGCTGTCCCAGTCTCAGCCAATGCTCAGCCGGGTAGCAGCAGGATGATGTCCAGCAGATCAGGACAGCGCCTTCTGCAGCCATCGCACCACGTGCACAGAGCGATGGCCCTGGGAACCCCCCCACCGTGAGCGCCGCCGTGATCCCCACCTACACCCTTGGCTTTCCTCCATGCTGGCCGCTGGCATCCAACGCGCCGCGAAGACCCACCAGCTTCTCGGGTCTGAGACCCACCACAAAGTCCATGCCGGTCGTCCAGATCTCACACGCTCTGTGACATGCTCAGGCCACAGCAGCACTGCAGACTGCCGGGTCTTCTGAATTTCTGGAAGCTGCGACTGTCATATATTGTGTATCTTGGCAGGATATTTAGGAGAACATAACCTGGCTTGCTACCAGTGTGAAAAAACTTGGATTTTTTTAATTTTTTTTTTAATTTTAAACAACTTTCTACACTGCTTTCCATCACCAGTACTGTACACAGATCTTGCTGAACCATATACTCTGTTGTTGATTTATAATGACAAAAACAATCTACTGGTGCTTAGAAAATAAGTTGACTCTCACCAGAACACAGCTCTGGAATAGCTTTTAAACTATTCCCATGTCAACAGACTCCTCATGTCCCCTCCTCCATCCTGCATCTTGTAAAATCAGAAGAAATGACCTTCCAGCCTGGACAGAAGAAATAAACTCTAAAGGATATCTCAAGTTACTGAGTTTAAGTTAGACTATTTCTTGGAGGTTTGAGGTTAAAAGGAGTAGGGGGTGCTTCAGTGAGACTCTGTTGGAGTCGAATATTCATGTGAGTATTCACCTGATGGTTTTTCGGTCCCTAATGTTGGGGGAGGACAGCTATCTGCCAACTCGCTATTTTCGTGTGGCTGAGTGATCTTGAAAGACAGTCTTGCACTTCAAAAACCGACGTTTTCCAACCCACGAGGACTGCAATCACAGTACAAGCACAGTGATGGAGTCAGACCTGTGAGATGGCATCAGTGTCATGAGGTGAAGTGGAAAGGAAAGGGGAGCAAATGAATTTGGAAATGATAATGTAGCTGCATCAGTTGGTGGGGTTTTATTTATTCATTTATTTATTGAGTTTCCACTCTCTACCTGATCCAGACTCAAGTTAGGTTCATCAGACAATTCTGCTTTGCCCAGGAGCTGAGGAAAACACAGACCTACGGATCAGTGGCTAGAAGATGTAGAGCTGGCTTGATCTTCACCAGTTGCTGCTATTAGTGTCCTTGTGCTGATGAAGTCCGAGCTCATCGTCTTGGATGTGGTCGAAGCACTGGGTGCATGTGCTAATCGGCGGGCTGTGTATTCATCTCCCAAATTCGCCTTCTGCCCTCGTCTCCCTCCAGCTCCTGTGTCTCTGGTGAGGCTCTCAGGCACCTGGTCTTGTGCTTCTGGACTCTAGAGACGGTCTTTCATCTGCTTTCCTCTTTCTCTTGACGCCTCTGGTCACAAAAAAGTGGCACTCCACCAGCCAGCTCCCTTCAGCCGAGTTTGACCTTGCACGCTGGGCATAGCTTTAAGATCTCTGAAGAAAAATGCGTGCAGTGTCTTGTTTCTTTTTGGCTTAAAAAAGTGTTGTAATGCTCCGTGCCCTCCTTCCTGGGGAACTTCCAGAACTGTGACCTTTCCCTGCCAGCAGCCCCGTCTCTCCCTGGGCTGCTGGGCTGGGCTGGGCTGTGCAAGGTGTGCAGGTGGATGGAGCGCTAGTCAGGTTACGCACGCCCTAATTAACGTTTTTAGTCCCTTTTGTTGTTTTATTGGCTTTACACTGGTGGCACAGACTCCTGCAAGCTTTACGTCTGAGGGCGTAGCAGCTTTGGTTCAGATTGCCGCGGCAGTATTTTAACCCAAGCACCACTGTTTTGATTTCTGGGTAATTTACTCTTTTTGAAAATTGCTAAAAGCTTTCAACAGCATTGCAGCTTCAGGTCCCCTTTCCAGCCCCACTCCCCTACCCACCGTCCCAAATGCCCTCGCTGTGCTCGGCAGGACGGGGGCTCGCATGGCCAGCTTGAAGGCACCTCCCGTGAGATGCTGGCTCCGCATCTCCCCGCGGCCGGTCCAGGAGATGAGATGGTGACACGTTTGTACCTGGGCTGCTTTTTGGAGGTTGAGTAAAACGGAAAAAGGTAGTTTAAATAGGTAAATTTTTAACAGAAAGCAAAGAATGTCATATAGAGAGAAGGTGGGGGAGAAACTGGATGAGATTATCCGAATGGAAAATGTTGAGCTGCTCTACCATAATTGGTGTTTATGAAGTACAGGAGAGAGAGAGCGCTTGTTTGCTCGTAGGTCGGTGATGGTTGGTGTCATAGCAACCGACTAACTGCTAACTAATCAATACTCGTGCATGTAAATAAATGCATAGACGTGTGGGTAACTTGTTGCTGCTTGAGCTCTCTTTTTAGGTTTAAGTGCTATTGTGAAAAGAGGTAAATAAAACTGCATAAAAACAAATATACAGCATAATTGTGACAGGGAGTTAGAATTTCGTTAAATGTGTTTATATTTCCGTAGCTGTGGAACCTGCAGGAATTGATGTTAGGCTGATATATTCACATGGCAACTCCCGACAGCGGGTTTTTAGCGTCTTTCATAGTTTAAATTCTGAATGTACATTCAAAGCACCTGTAGCTTGAGATGTGACCACAGATACTGGTGTTTTGTGGGATAGCTCATGCTCTTTAATTTTAAAGACATCTGACCAAGAGCGCGTGAAGCAGCGATGGGTGTCGGACTGCTCCCCGCGGGCAGGGCTCGGCACCCCGAGGAGTCCATGCCTGATGGAGATGGTTTGTGTGTTGGTACCCAGCGCCTGCCCGCAGGAGAGCCCGTGGTGTGGGCGAACCTCCGTCCCACGGCCCATGGCGCGGGTGGTCGCGACACAGGGGTGTGAGCAGGATGGGTGAGCACCAGAGGCCCCAAATGTAATTAACCCCGAATTTAGCAGTGGCAATATCTGGATTTGGTATTCTCCCACGTGCACCAGGGTAACTCCTTAACCTCAGGAGACTCATTTTAAACATTTATGGTCAGGTTCTGCAGCAACAGAACATGGCTAAAGCAGTCTGAGCTCTCTGGGGAAAAAAAATCACAACTATTTCCTAAAAATTCTTTTTAAAAAAGTCATAAAATGGTGTTAAATTCTGTTAACTGCTTTGGATATTGGAACGAAAGGTGAAAAGTCAGAGCGCCTAGTACCACTGCTACACTCCCTCCCCAGTGCACTAAACATCTCCAGTTGGCCCAGGCTTCTGTCTGGCAGTCACAGCTCGGACTCTGCTTCGTGGTGGAATGACCTCTCTCCTCTTTTCTTTGGCTGGTTGAACAGGAATGTTCCCTGTTAAACGGGATGCCCCTGCCCAGGAAGCTCTTCCCAAGGAGCTGCCTTCGCTGCCTGCAGCGAGTACCAAAGCTGTGGGCTCCCTGTCCGATCGGCTCTGGAAGAAACCTCGTGGGAAGAGGCGCAGCAATGACGTTGGAGAGTCTTGTGGTTTTCATGTTTCTTAAAAAGAAAGGGTGATCGCAAGGAAACATTCCTCCACCCGTTCTGCCATGGGAGTCCTCCATCCAATTAATCACTGCCGTGCTTGTTTCCAGACCCTTTCATGTCTGCTTCTTTGGAGGACCACATCAGCAGCCCAGGTCAAGTTGTTCCTTGGGCTTTTGCACAAGCACTATAAATTTTCATTATTTTCTATTTTCTGGGGGGGGGCTTGGTCTGCCCCAGTCAGCATCTGCCAGGAATATAAGTGTTCTCCTTCGAAGTTATCGCTCTTAATTTTATGTTAATTGCTTAAGACACAGCGCCTTGTTCTTGTTAGGAGGGGAAGTGGTATCAAGCCACTTTTCTCTGTCCTGCTCTCCAAACCAGGGTGCTGCTGGCCACAGCGTAACATACTGCCCTCAGTATATCACACCATAGCCACTATAATTCGTATTTCTAGGCGCTTATTGGCCAGATTGGCTCTCTTATTTATATCTTCATGGTTCGATTTTTTTTTTTTAAAAAAAGAGGCAAACCCTGAGCCCAGCGTGGTGGTAATGGCCAATGTGCCTTTTGTCCCCGAGCAACCGCTGCAAGTGCCGTGCTGGTGGCTCAGCTGCTCGTTAAAGGCTGTTGGTCATGGCGTTAGAAGCGCTGCTGCTGTTTGCAAGCTCTTTATGTTTGCACTGGTAGGATCACTCGCACGGGGTGAAAATGAGCTAAATTACGAGATGTGGTATCTGGATCCAGTTACTGCTCTGACTGATGCTGCCTCAGAACTGCGGCATCGCATCGTGAATGCAAGGGAGAAGACGGCCTGGTGTTAGAGCACACAATTCACAGCAGAAGGGCTGCCAGATCACCGAATTACAGCCAGGCTTGTTTACCGTAACCCAGGACCACGCCGTGCCAAAGCCATTGCTGTTCCTGCACTTGTTAGTTTCTTAGCAAAAGCCATGGCAAGCAAATGAAGGAAGGAGTGAGGCTTGCCTCGACCCTTTGAGATGGTCTTTTGCGCTTCCAGGAGGGATTCAACTACTGTGGCTGTCTGAAGGTGCAATATAGCCTGCCCAAATTACAGCGTACACTCTGATGTGGTGTGCGTATGGAGAATACGGGAGAAATCATTATTGTTTTTATAAGAAAGAGTCTGCTAATTGACCCATTCTTGTTCTATTTGATATTTAGGCCTTACCTATAACCATATATATGTGTACCGTTACATATACATCAGTGAAACATTGGTATAGCAGAGCTACATGCAACTTAGCATTAACAAAAATGAACACTTATTCTTTAAACTATTGTTTTTCCTGCAAAAAGCACTGACTAATAATATTCTTGTACAGAGAGTATCTTGAAAACTTCCCCTGTTCAAAATGATTTCTTCCCTTTGAAGGGAAAGCTCCTGGTTGTGCAGAGCGGGCGTGCCAGGCAGCAGCAGGCAGCACTTGCCGTGCTTGTAGGAACGTTCTCTAGCCCTGCTCCTGCTCCTTCTCCTGCTCCTGCTCCTGCTCCTGCTGCTGCCTGTGACGGCCCTCACCATCTCCCCCCAAAACTCCTCGCCGTCCCTTGCCGCCTGGCAGGGCACGCTGGGTGCCGGGCAGCCCCGCAGGCTGTCGGGGCAGGGTCTGGTCCCCCCAGCCCCCCCGTGCTGCCGCTGGCCCCAGGCTGCGGTTCCCCTGCAGCGGCAGGTTTGCCACGGGCATGCAGCCCCAGCCAGCCCCAGCTCAGTAATGAGTTTCCCCATGGCAGGAGCTGATTTTTTTTTTTCCTTTTTTCTTCTCCCATGCACCTTCACAAATAAATGTAGTGTACGGAGAGGAGCAGCTGCTATGGAGGGTTGCTTCAGTGGAGCAGAGAGTCAGGGTGGATGGGCGTTACTGGCTCATTTAGTGTTTGCCTATGCCAACACGTTTGTTTGTAGTGAGTTGAGTTAGCAGCATTTCCAGGCTGTGGTTTAATGAGCGGAGAAACCGGGTTGCGCGGCAAGTCACAGAAAACAGGGTCCAGCAGGCGACTGCCGGGTGCAGGCAGCCCCCCTCTCCTCCCGGGGCACCTGCGTGGGTGCTGGGAGGGAGAGCATTAGACGGTCAAATGCCAGGTACGAACACGACGGTTGTCGAAGCTGATGGTGCTCATGGGGTCACTCGCCCACGTGGGACTGAGCCCCGAGGAGCAAAGGGAGCAGCTCACATCCACCCCTCTTCTCTAGAGAGTAACTTTATACAGAGGTTTCGGCCCTGGCCGTGCACAGAGCAGCCCCCAGCGCGAGGTGCGAGTTAGCAAAGCGATGAGCTTTTGAGAAAGGGAGGAGAGAAACTGGGGAATTGCTGGGTGCTCATGGTGTGAGCCTGGGCCTGCCAGCTTGTGCTGCCCCGCGGGGGCTGCGGGCAGGGTCCTCGCCCAGGGTCCCACACGGTGCTGCTCCATTCCTCTTATTAGTGCAGCGTTTCATTAACGCGTCACAGCGTCTCTGGTACGCGAAAGGCCATTCCTTCCTGCGCTGCACAGGAAATGATGTGTTTTGTAAAATACACTTCAGTTAATATTTAATGCTATGTTTGAAAGTGAAAATGAAAAAGAAATATTAATTTATCTTTCTTTGGTGCTTGCAACACTGGTTTAATTTCAATCAGCAAACATCTAGAATGAAAGAAACACCTTTCAGATTTCTTTCTTTGGAATTAGTAATAGCTTTATATGGGTAAACACACTATGTACGTTCTCTGAAGCTGTAGAAATCAGCCTAATGGAATAATTCAGCTTAGCAGTGTCTGAATTTCCCGCCATCAAATGCATCAGGTTATTTTGAAAACACGCGAGTGTTAAAATTTAAAAGCCGACCTCTGCAGCCCTCCCTTGGGTTAGCCTGCCCTCGCTCCCAAAGCGACGCGAGGTTGGGAGGAGCAGGGCAGGGGTCCCTGCGGAGCATCCCGATGCCCGTCCCACCGCAGGTAGCCCAGGGTGGGGGACCAGGAACATCGCCCCGGGATGGAGGGTCTGCCCGGCCCCGACCACTGCTCTCGCTGAGCACGGGACCAGGGCCAGCACCCGGCTCCGGCCCTCGGGAAAAGTCAGCAGCTTTTCCCAGGTCCCCCGGTCCAGCTCTCCCTCGTTAAAAGTCTTTGAAGAAAGATCAGAAAAACAACAGACAGGCAGAAAATGTTAACCATCGAATAATACTGCAAAAAATCTGCGCGATGCTCTAATGAGGGACATGGAAACCAAAATAAACAATGTGTGTGTGTGAAAATAAATTACAGATGGGGTAGTGCTGCACTTAAGTTACGTGCGGGCAGATGGTGAAGACAACGGCTGGAGCGGCTGCAGCAGAAGCCTCATCTCTCACATGCCATGAAAATGCTGGTTCATCCCCTCTGGGCCCCTGGAAAATGCCTCACCAACTCTCAGCATTTCTTCTTTTCCGAGGGGTGGGGTGGATGTGAAATAAAACTTGGAGTTGGAAGTTAGACACAGCTGTGAAATAAGTAGCTTTTCTGATTTTAGGGGATTTTGTTGTTGCTGTTGTTTTGGGGTTTTGGGTTGGTTTGTTTTTTTTCTCCTTTTTAAGGGTGTGTTCATCTTTGCTGTGATCAAATCAGTCCCCAGCTGAGTGCTGCAGCCTCTCGAGGTGTTCTGACATGAGGAGCCAGCTCCTAATGATTTAGTGCCTCTGAGCTGCAGCCAGATAATGCTCTTTCCAGGTACTCAAGTTTCCCTGAAGTTCAGACCCTTGAGTTGTTTTGTTTCCTGGGTGGCTTTGAGTCTGTGGGACAGTGTGCGAGGGAGAAACCTTCTGCTCCAGCGACCAGGCGACAGCCGGGTGCCCCAGCTGCTCCTCTCCACCGCCAGCAGCTTTCTTCTTCCAGCACCCAGGGAAATGAAATGGGTAACGAGCTCAGACAGTTCTTAATAGACACTCGAGTGAAAAAAGTCAGAGCAACCTTCACGATGCGTGACAAAGAAAAAAGGAAAAAAGCAAGATGAGATTGGGAAGAAAACGTTCACACACTTTTTGAGTGTGACCGCACAGTGCGTCAGAGAACGGCGTTTTGCAGCCGTGCTTCGGGCTGGGCACCGCTGGCCTGCTCTGCCTTGGAAACCCTCGTTACTTGCACATTGATGCACTTAAAATGAAATGTACTTGGTCATTAAGCAACTTTAGAAAACTTAATTAAAAAAACCCATCAATAGTGAGCCACGTACAAATAAATTCTCTGCTGACTCAGCCTCAGCCTTTGCGGATTGGGTTCTCCTCTGCCTTTGGAGGGGGAGGATTTGTTACTGACCGGTGAGCAGCAGAGATATTTTGAAGGAGATAAAAAAAATCCTTCTTTCAAAGCTTCCCAAAAAAGGAATAAATTGTTGCTCTTGTGCATAATTTACGGTGCTCAGTAAGTCTTCTGGGAAACTCAAGGTGCAGCCCCTGTGGCTCGGCTTGTCCCAGGCTACGACAGCCCAGTGTCGGTGCCAAAGGGAGGCAAGAGAAGGTTTCCAAGAGGACCAGCGTGTTGCAATACGGTGTATGGTATTCCATTTTTTTAGCAGAAAATAGGAATCGCTGGTTAAGTCATACCTTAAAATGCAATAGAGATGGGCAGTGCGTGGCGCTGAGTCGAGTCCTACCCAGCTAATTCCCAGGGGCAGTTTCTTGCCTGTCAGCCCGTCGGCTCTCTGGAGTTCTGGGGGGGGTTCAAGGCCAAACGGGACCACGCGGGAGGGTACCTGGGTGCCTTCAGGAAAACGGGGCTTATGGCCAAGCCTCCCCCACCTCACCCGCGCTGAGCTTGTACTTGAACCTGCACCAGCCTTGGCAGTCCCAAGAGATCGTTAAAGTCTTCAATACTCAAAAAATATTGCAAACCTCAAGCTCAACAGCTAGCAGACCCCTCCGCGTTGCCTGCGCCCACCCGCAGAAGACTGTCTGCGGCAGCGTGGGTGGAAACGTTAGGAATGAGCAATTAAAATGAAAGGTGGAAGATGTTGCCTGCTGGCATGTCCTATAGCGGTCCCGTCAGACAGACGCCCGAGGATCCTTTCCAAGGGTCTCACTCACCGGAGGACAGTTGGGACTATGCTGTTGAAGGCTTCAGAAATGGGGAATTCTGAAGTGACCCAGCCTCTCCCTGACAAGTTAAACCAAACATGGGCCGAGGTATGGCTTATGGGCAGCCGAACGCCTCCGTAGCTTTCGTCTCGGTTCCTTTCCTACACAGAATGTCTTAAACAAGTAATAAAGGACACATTTCCTAGCATCTGCGTTTTATCCAGAGAAGCTTCTCACACAGGGGCTCGATGTCATTTGAATCAGGGGTGCGTGATGCCTTACCCGCAGGTTTAAAAGGGATTCCTTCGCCCTGTGAGAGCTGTGAGTTGCGGCACAGAGCCAGGGGAGGTTTCGGGACCCGTTCTCAGTGCTCGTGTCTTGCACTTCCAGTAACCCGGTCATAACATAATTCTGTAAATGGCTCTGGTACTTTTCTGGGGTAAACGTCGGCTACAAAAATACGCCGTTATTATTATAATGGCCACCTTTGTAATTTTAGATGGCACCTGGTGCTTCCCTAGTCCCTGACACTGCATTCCAGAGGCAAAGGTGGTGAGGAGCTGCCCGGGGGCTGCCCGGGGCGAGGGGGGCTGCGGGGGAGCTGGGGGAAAGGGCAGAGAAGGGAACTGGAGCAACCAGAAAGCAACAGCAGCAGCAAAGACCCTGCTGCGGGTCTGCGAGTGAGGGGCTGTCAAACAGCCGTGGCTAAGAGCTGATGCGTGCCCGGAGGAAGACGAACCCGGTCTTTTCCCAATCCTGCTATTCTCCCGGTGCCGTTCCCTGCCTCCCCAGAGCCTGCTGGGCAGGGAGCTGTGGGGCTGGGGGGGCTGCGGGGCCCCCCGCCCCATGCCTTGTGCTGGGCGCTGGCTGCCCGCTGCCGCTCGCTCCCCTCCCTCCGGCTCAGCCGTGTGTTATCCGCCACAAAAAGTTGGCAACAGCTGTGTTCTTGCTCAAGGGTTGGGGCCATCATCATTCTCTGCTATTCTCCTGTAAACAGCCCTCCCTTTACACTCAGCTTCAATTTTCGCCTCTCTGCTTTGTTCCCGTTGCTGCCGAAGCCCTGCGCTCCTTCACGTCCTCATCAGTGCCCTCCTCGGCGGTGCCGAGGGGGGGATCCTGCCCCTGGCCGCAGCAGTGCGGCACGGAGCTGTATCGCTGCAGGTAGGACCCTGGATGGGTAAGGAAACGTCTTTTGAACCCTGGCCAGGGTGTCTGCTTCTGCTCAACTTCTGTGCGTTTTGCAGGCAAAAATGGCACTGCTCAGCCAGCCCTATAAAGTGGTATTTCAGCGTCAGCCGGGAGAAAGCAAACAGCTGTCCATTTTCACTTAGTCTAGTTGGGATGGGCTATACAAATTTTATTATAAGCTCTGAAACAGCAGAGCCGGCATACTTGCCTCAGGAACAAGGCGAGCTGGTTCTTTGTAATTGTAAAATCTATTGCCAAAAGAGAAAAATAATCCTCAAATCCTGCAGACGCAATACTGAGCCTTCACAGTTGGAGGAAGAAAGGAGCAGGGGTGGAAACAGGGAGCAGTACTTCCCTGGAAGCCGCCTGCAGCTGATGCCCTTGCCGTGGTCCAGCTCCACCGTCTGTGCTAATGGAGATCTCCCTGTTGCAGATGCTGGTGAGCTTGCTCCGGCGCTCCTTAAACCCCTCGTTCACGCAGCCGTGATGCTGCCTTTCTCCGCGGGGCCTGGAGGAGCCTGCTTTTACTGCGTCTGGAGGAGAATTCCAGCTGCTGGGCCAAAGGCAGCCTGCAGAGATGGGAACGACAGCGGGGCACAGGCGGCAGAGAGCCCGGGGCCACACGCTGCTTCTATGGCCTTTCTTGCTTTTTTTCAAGTTGGAAGGCACTGCTGGTGATCATCTCTCTAAAACGCCAAGCGTGGTGGTGGGTTTTGGCCGGGAGCGGCGGCGGGTGGAGGGGGTGGCTCGGCAGCGCAGCCCCGGGGACCCGCTCGGCTCCCTTCGCTCTGCTCTGCGTCTCTGGGCACGCTCGGCCACCACCCCGGTGCTTTTGGGTGTCTTTTACCCAACCTCAGGTGTTAACTGGAGAGGCTGGGGGGAGAGGGGAGGAAAATTAAGTAGACCCTCAGGAACTTGCTAAGGTCCCCTTCAGTGAAAACTGATACAGCTGCTGTTATGGCTCACCGCACTAGTTCAAGCCTTTTCAACTTTGGGTTTGCTAATGAAGAGTAACGTTCTTTGAAGTGCCTTGCTGTGATCTCCTTTATGGCTCTTCTGGCGAACTTTTTCTACCTCGGTAATTTGTACGGGCAGCTGGGTTGCACTTCAGCCGCTCCCCGCAGTCCCAGGGTGAGGGCTGCTGCTCACCCTCTGCCTCTGTCTCCGTTAGCTATTGCATTTCTTTTTCTTTGCAAGCAGCATTGACTGAACTCCCACATGCTCAGTATTTAAATCAAGATCTGAAACTTCGGTGCTATCCAGACTTTTTCAAAGTTCTTTTCCTGTCAATGCTTTTTTCGCTGCTTTTTCCCCCGCTTGACCAGAGAGCAGCAGCTTTCTAGGAAGGAGAGCTCTTTTTAACGGGAAAT
Source organism: Pandion haliaetus (assembly GCA_013401275.1). Classification (NCBI taxonomy): domain Eukaryota; kingdom Metazoa; phylum Chordata; class Aves; order Accipitriformes; family Pandionidae; genus Pandion; species Pandion haliaetus. Next base: position 64,537 of record VYZV01045820.1, read on the forward strand.
AATGAAGCAAAAGCACCAGTGAGCCAGACCCCATAGCTTTCGAGCTGCTGGGGCATTGCTGCTGAGCAGCACTGCGCTGCCGGGTGGCACGAAGCTGCTCCCACCCTCCGCTCCCGCTGCCCAGCCATGCTCCCTGCAGAGGGAATTTGGGGGGAGGGGGGCGAGGTCCTGCTGCTGGGCACAGGTAACGGATCTCAGGTCACCTTGTCCCCCCCACTCACCAACTCACGTACAGGAGACGGCTGGAGGAGCAAAGCTCTGCTCTTGCCTCGGATGGTACACGGGGCGGTAATTAGTGATCGCCCTTCTCATTACGCAACCAGCGTCTCACTGAGCTTGCCAGGCTCTGTTATGAAATGCGTTCAGGATTTCAGCAAAGATCCCTCTGAGGAGCGTTGCCAAAGTAACATTGCGTCCTAAAGAAAAAGGATTGCTGACAAACAACTGAAATTAAAAACAAGCTTTACCAGCACCCTGCAAACGTCCATGAAAGATATACAGAGGTTATTCTTCCAGCTGTATTTTGTCTAACCTTGCCGACATGCCTGAATCTTCTCCCATATGTCACCTGTATCAGCTAAACCACCAGCAAAATAAGCCTTGAAAGCTTTTGACAGTGAATATAAGCACAAATAAAGTTCACTTTCAAAGCAGAGGGTCAGGACATCTGAAGCGCATCCTGGACGGCTTCAGGTGGGATCTGATGGTGCCCGATCTGGCTGTGGGGCTTTTGCTGGATTCCTGTGGCTGCCGGATAAAAAAATGGGAGAACACCGGTGGGAAGGCAATACCTGGCACTCCAGCGCCGGCGCTTCCAGCTGCCTGGTTGTATATAGCGCGTAGTTATAATCAGGTCCAAACTTCGGTATCTTTGCATGGCTAAACCGAAATGCTTTGGGAATAAAACTCCTGGCTGCTGTGCTGCAACCAGGTGGTGACAGTGACAGCCAAAAGGGCAAGTGCGGGTGCCCCCGTGGCTGGGGGCCGTGGCGAAACCTCGCTGTCTGCCGTGGCACGCCAGCCCTTGGCACGCCGGCTCTTGCACTCTCACCGCCCTTTCTCAATGCCGGCAGCGGCACCGGCGGGCTCCCAGTCCGGGAAAGGTCATGCCTGGTGCGAAGCCGGGGTGAGTCTCGAGAGCCGTGGTACCGGGAATGCAGATGGGGAACGTCTAATGGGGAGCCTGAGCGGGCTTCACCCCTCATCTGCTGCTGGCGAGATGAAATCTCAAGGCCACGCTTGCACAAAACCACTCTGATTTGGGTTAACAGCTTTTGTTTTCCAGGCTATTGCTTGCCCCAGTTATTTCAGGAAGGAAAAGGACATCAGGATGCCACGGTATTTCTAGATGTTTATTTTGTCAGTAAAGAGCAGTTGGTTTTCCAAAGGCTGCAGAGCTCGCGCTGCAGTTTTTGGGGCTGAGCAGGCTCCCGGGCGGTTTCCGAGCCGGTGTCTGATGCGGCAGCCATCTTCCCTTGGGGGGCCCAGGACTGGGGTCGGTTCCCGGACTTGCACCTTGTGCTT
>VYZV01045820.1:66161-91040 GCA_013401275.1 Pandion haliaetus
GCCCCCCCAGCCTGGCACGCTGCAGCTGTCGCCGGTGCTGGTCTGCTCCCCTGCCACGCCGCTCGTCAGCCGCCCTCTCCCGTGTCCCAGCGTGATGGAAACAGAAACTCCGAACGACTGTCCCGTGTATTTATTGGGGTGGTAAAAGGGGCCCCCGAGCCCCAGCGGTGATGCTGCCCCGGCTCTGGATCCCTTCTTCAGCACGAGGGCGTTTTTAACTTAGCACGCTTGAAGCTTTCAAATGACTTAATTCTGAGGTTTGCGTATGAATTGGATGCCAATTCTGCTACCCCTGTGGCACTGGAGTGTTTGGGACCGAGCCTGAGCTTTGCAGAGCGTTTTCAGGCGCAGGTCTCGCCTCTCAAGGCTCATCCTCTGCACAGTGATGGGAACTCGATACTGAGGGTCGGAAGCATTTGAAGTCACCACCTCTGTGCTTGGATGATGTGATGGCCAGTGTTTCTAAAGCCTTGGGCTGCCTGCTGTGAATTAGCCCCCAGATTTCCAATGGAAAAATCTGTTATCGCAATGGGTGGTGTCTCACCTGCTTTTGGTGACCTGATGCCACCAGCTTTCCCCGAAATGTTGTTGGGTGACGCCAGGGAAGCACACAAAGGAAAACTTTGGGTTTTCATTATTCTTCTGTCCTCTGGGCTTCTTACCCTTTTGTTCCCAGCCTGTGGGAAGCCGGTGGAGGAGCGGGTGATGCCGCAGCGGCGTGCTGCTCCGCCTGCCCTCCTCCGTGTCCGCCCAGAGAACCATCACCTTCCTCCCAGCGTGCACTGGCATCCGCTCCTGGGTGTCTGCTCACCTTCTCCTCCAAAGGTGGGGATGGGGACAGTGAAGGGGGACAGGCAGAGAGGAGGAGGGGGGACTTGGAGAGGAAAATATTTTCCAAACCTGTCGCTTCCTTCTGCTTATAAACAGCATTTTGACACATGCTGCTGCCACCGAGCTTTTCCTGCGGCTGTTGGGTGATGAGCTGTGTGTGGGGGGGCTAATGGGTGCCTTTGCTTCTTGCTGCCTGAACAGCAACTAATGAGATACAAGAGAGCACCAGTTCCGTAAGTATGTCCTTAGATATATTTATTCAAAATGCGGGTTAATCATAAGAAAAGCTTTCCAGGCCAAAATCCAATAAAAATTTGAACGTAGGTTCCTGTCAAGGAAAAAGATAATCCTAAAACCCAACAGGCCTCTGCTTTTACAGCAGGAATGCCAGCACGATGAGGAACACTTTCTGGCAATGATGTGCAGATTTGCTGGCAGGCGAATGGTCTGGACGCAGACAGGGTTTGTCCATGAAGTGTGACGCTTGCCCAGATGCCCCCAGAGCAGCAGGACGTGGGGAGGGGGGAGAGGAGCCGTGGTGTGGGGGGGTGTCTCCTGGCTTTGCCTTCATCTACCTCCCCAGGGGATGCGGGGCTGAGAGTCTAGGGATGGGGAAAAAACATTGTCAATGCAGCTGAAGTCAGACGGCAAGGTGAAACTAACACCTTTATTTTCTTTAATATGCTAATTAAAATGATTTGGTAATGTTCTGTATAAAAACAGGGGGGGGAGTTTGGCCTACTGGCTGTTTATAAATAGTACAGAAGCATATGCTTCTTCTGAATCGTGCCAACTGTACGCTTACAGCCCAAAGCACATCATGATTTCATCGGTACTGTAGCTTTCAGGGCTCATTCAAACCCACTTCTATTCACTAAATTACAAAAAAAATCTTCATTATTTCTTTGAACTCAGGTACTTTTTCTGGGAGGACGGCTTTGCCCAGACTCAGCAGACCCTGGCCTTCTCCGGCTGTGCCAGGGCCGTGGGCACACGCCGAGCGGCCAGGAGCGGTGGCAGTTGCACGCTCATGTGCAAACGCCGGGGTTGCTGCATTTCACCGTGCCGCTGTGACCCCTGGCCTTGCTTTGCAAACTGCAGAAGTGCAAAAAACCCACCCAGTTTCTGTAGGCTCAGGACTGCAGCAAATGAGTAATGCAACCGGTCTTCTGCCTTGGGAGGTACACAAGGAAATGGTCTGTTTGCTTTTTGGTTTTATGAACTGGAGAGCTTTCTTAGGAAATCCTAATGGCTTTATGGATCTAAAGCTGTATTTCTGCAGAGCCGGGGATCAGCGGGAGTGCCCAGGGCAGCAGCAGGGAGAGCGCAGCCCCCGGGTCGGGGGCTCGGGGGAGACTGGTGCTGCCTTTCCTTATTTATTTATCAATCAGGATTGCTGGGACCTCCTAACACTGCAGCCTGTCGGATGGAGCCTTGGCAGTGCGGCCGCTTGCAGAAACGGCTTTTAATCTCGGGAGCTGGGGTTCGGCTAGCGTGCCTTGTGTAAGTGGTTTAATTTCGGAATTACACTGCAAGACACCATAACCCAAGGATAACTCAGGCCCAGGCGGTTCGGTAGGCTTTCGATCAAGGAAAGCTTGAGTCAAAATGCTCCCATGGGAAGCGGGACCCCATCGGGAGGGGGAGCCCGGGCAGCCACTGCACCCCTCTGCCTTCCCTGCCGCACAGAGCGGAGGCCAGCTCAGCGCAGAGGGGGAACAGGGGACGCAGACCCTTCCTGGAATGGGACCTTCCACCCAACGCAGGGCAGTATCACCGTAAAACGGTCTGCAAATTATTAACCAGCATTTCCCGGATTGCTGCACAGGTTTCTGCGCTCACATGCAACTTCCAGCCCGCGCGCCCAGATCTAATCTCGTGCCCTCACATGCCGGAGCAGAGTCCTGTGGCCAGCACGGGGATCTGGGGGTTGACTTCTGTGCGGAGTGGCAGAACGTGTGACGTAGGACTGAAGCGGTGCCGTACCGGTTAGCAGACACCTTCCCAAATAAACAAAGTGGCTCGCCATGCGTTTGCCTTGCTCTTCGGAGCATTTAAAAATGTCAGATTGATCTGTCATAACCAAAGTGGGTGGTTTGTAGCTGTTATTGAATGTCACTGCTGGACCCACTAAAGGCTTTACAAAGAGTCATCTACTATTTGTACCTAATTTGGGGTGAAAAATCCAAAGAAAGAGATGGCTTGCCAGCGTCCCGCAGCACCCATTTTGCACCTACCCCCAGTCACCGCCAGCAGGAACAGCTCGGCGCTGGCTCCCGTCCCAGCGGAACGGCTGGGGACAGTGGTGACAAGTCTGCCTGGCCATGTGCCGGTCCAGCCACAGCGACCCTGGCACTGTGTCCTCATGCAGCGGAAAGCCTCGGGCACGGCAAGAATTTATGGTACCCGTCTCCTTTGCTTACCAGCGTGGGTGTGCTGTGTACGGGGATGGGCGCTGGCACGAGCCACTTGCCGGGATGCTGCACAATGTGGAGGGTTTCCAAAGGCCTCGCTGGGGGCTGAGCTGGAAGAGGGATTTACACCGATGTGGAGGATTTTGACCTGTGCTCAAATAACTGCTGCAGCAGAGCCAAAGGTGGGTAACATCACAGTAATGCAGCTTTTTTACTCTGCTGGGCTTTGTAGAGACTGAACTGACCTTGGGGTCGATGAACCACGGGCTGCTGCCCACCTCAGGGGTTTTAGGAAAGAGCAGGAACCCTGCAAATGTGGGACTTACTTGTGTTTTTCAGAGGAAACCTTTCACTCCTCATCCTTTAGCTTCAGGGAGGCACTTTCTTTTTTTTTTTCCTGCTTTAACCTCAGGACGGTGCCTGCCTGCCCTCTGCATAGGGGAGGTCACCCTGGGTGCAACAACCCGAAGGTCCCCTGCCCCACCGGCGGCACCGCCGGGCTGGACACCGCCGGCAGCTGCCCCTGCAAACACAACGTTCTTCTGCCGTCAATGAGTATGTGTCCTGCTCTGTCACCTTCGGGGAGCACACGGCAGCCTTGGCAGAGGACAAAAAGGACAATAAATTCTTGCCCTTCGTAAGGTGAATTTACCTGGAGGTTTAACCTGCCGGGCTGCTTTATCGCCGCTCTGACCGTGACACTGGGCTGGCATCGCCAGCAACGTGGACTGCTTCTGAAGCCGGCAGCCAGCTGAGTTAAAAGGACGTTCTTCAGCGGAGCAGAGATCGTTTTATTATTATTATTATGGTTTGGATAAAACATTGTCATTAAAAGGTTCCACTTGGAGTTTGTCACTGTGGAAGCAGCGAGGCTTTCTTCTGCTGCGCTGGCACAAGGAGAGGGCTGACTGCAGGGATGGCTGACGAAGGAAACGCTCCAGTTGGAGAGAACGGTAATTTGCGGAGTCTGTAGCCTTGTCTCATCTTCCTTTCAAGGGTCTTCAAGAGATCAAGAGCAGCAGCATGAAAGGGACAGGAAGGGGAGAAACCTGATTATTCTGAGGCTAAATCATTTATTTCCAGAGTGTTTCAACACATCCAACCCCTGTAAATTAGTGACTCTCCCCCTCTCCATTAGATGCAAGGTAATAGCACAGACTTAACAGAAGAATGAGCAGCTTTTGAAGACCAGAAAGGGCAGTGAGGTGGTTTAGTGCGAGGGACTGGCGAACGTGCCAGTGGAGGCTTTACCTGTCCTCCTCTGAGGAAGAGTCGTGATTCGACAGCTCCGGGAGATAGACACTCTCTCACTTCTGGTGGTTTTAGTCTTGGGCCACATTCACTGTTCTACGTGCATAGCACCTAATTCTAATTTGAAACTGGTTTTAGTCATGAGCCACTGATCCTTGTTGCATTTTATTCTGCTGAATGAGATGCCCTGCAAAAAGCTGGTATTTCCTTGCCTTCATGACCTTTATGTACCATAAAAGATGTTAATATTTCAAAGGTCCCTTTAGTTTTAAGGATTTGAAGCACCAGCCTGTAAAGATTTAAGATCTCTTACACCTGAGTTACAGGAGCCAGCTCTCCCCTGCGGGGGGAGAGAGGTCCCCGGCGTGTGGTCTGCCTGTGCCGGGAAGGGACGGAGGGAGGCTGTGGTCGAGGAGCTCTGCAGCATCGCCAGCCTGCGATGTCCCGGGCTGGGCCAGCTCTGCGGCACGGGCCACTTCCCACCCCAACCCTTCCCGTACGCGCTGTCGCCCTCGGCACACGGGCTTCATCCCAGCTCCGGTGGAACATCTCTCTGGTCTCGGCCGTTGCACGGTACTTCGCCATGAAGACTGGTCCAGACTCACGATGGGTGAGCTCCCTCGGAGGCGGACTGGAGGTGTTTGTGCATTGCATAGCTCTCGTGGTGGGAGAGACAGGCTACGACCTTTCCCTAAGTTGGCAGGATGGGACAAAACCTTGTCCGAAGGCGGGCAAAGGGTTTCTAGGCATGGTTTTTTGTCTCTGTTCTTTAAAGCCTGTTCGCATTCAGAGACAGTGAATTGCAAATACCTCAGGCAAAATCCAGCTGACTCCAACCTGTCAAATAAACTGCAAATTGTTGGGAATTACATCTTCACGCTACAAAGTCACTGTAAAACAGGGTGTATACTGCTTTTCATCTGCAAGCTCTAGGGACTTCATAAATGCTGAATTTATTTTTCCTAATGGATGCATGTAATAACTGTGGCTCCCCTCTATGCAAACAGAGGCTGTATGTTGAAGGGTGGACAAGGTTTGTTAAACCAGCATGTTTACAAAAAGTCATAATAGCTGGGGCTTCTATCCTTTGCTACAATTTATGATCAAAACAAAGCGGCCCAAAATATAAATACATTGTCTTCAACAAAATGCATTTCAACATATTTAACATATTTTATATTCAAAGCGGTTCTTTTATGTGCTGCAGTGGACTGAAGTGAGGGCTGAATTTCTGCGCATCCCCCGTTAGCATCAGCATCGGGGCCCGCTGAGGCTGCTCCGTGCTTTAGGGTGATGCCAGCCGGGACAAGCCTGGGTGAACTCAGAATGAATGCTCCTTTTGACTTCATTGCTGAAGAATCTGAATTGTTCAGAGGGAAACCAGAGCTTGATGCAGCCGGCCAGAGGACTGCCACTGGCTGGGGTCAACCAGCAATGGCTTGGCTCTACGGAGTGAGCTGCAACTCCCCAGTCCAAAGCCCTGCTCCGTTACTGCTTCAGAGCACGCTGCCTGCGGCGAGCGGCCCGCAGCGAGCTGCCGCTGCTGCTGCTCGTGTCCTGCACCGGGACTCGGTGGGATGCTAAGATATGCCAAAGGTGGGATGCTGGTGCTCTGTATTTTCACAGGCAGTGCTGGGGAAAGGCAGGACGCAGGTGCGGGGAGGCAGAGCCCCTGCTAGCCTTTCGCGAGCTTGTCCAGCCGAGGCTTTTTCTCTTTAGCGTGCCTGGGACAGCCCGGTGGCACCCCGGCGGGTCTCTTCACAAAGCCCCACAAGCAGTTAAATCGAAAATTTCTCCTTGCGCTTCCCAGGAGGAATGGGAACACCAAGGAAAACAGAGGATGGAGGCGTTTGGCTAAAAGACACCCAGCATTAGTTTTGCAGCTTGTGCAGCCTGGGGGCAGGATAACCATCAAGCATACGCTCAGTTTTGATGGCAGTGGTGCTGGGAAAGGGCTGAATTCGGCCCCACAGGGAGCACCGACGGTGCCCTGGGCTGTGGACGCTGGAGCATGCTGCCGCCCGGGTGCTGGGGGAATAACTCACCGCTGCTTGCTGAAGCCGGGCCAAGCTCTGGCCCTCTTCAGCACAAGCCCCCAGGATGGTGCTCACCGCAGTGCCCACGCTTCCGCCGAGGAAAACTTGAGAAACCATAAAAGTAGCAGCTGGTTAATTTATAACCTGTTGTTCTCAAGTGAAATGGCTGCAGATTAATAATGCACAGAAAGGAGCTGGGACTCAGCCAGACATCTCAAAGTAGGAATCTCAGGAACATTTACGCCAGCGAGCTGCATGGTGACTTGAGTCCCCATAAATCGGCGGCGATCAGCGGGACACAGCCTGTAAACACCTTTCCGGTCCCGTCGCTCTTGCCAGCAGTTTTTGGAAAAGATCCACCAGACCTAGGCTTGCTGGACATGAGAAGCCTGTGGATTGCAAGCTGTGGTTTCACAAGCCAAGTTTGGGTTATTGCTTATTTGAAGGTCCTCAAGGATTCCTGGGTGCTAGCAGGCAGCTGGGGAATGACTCTTTTTCCCTTTGCACCCCCAGCTGCAGATACTCCTTCCTTTCCCCCTGTCACGCTCGGCTTGATTTGCAGTTGGGCTTGGATAGGAACAAGTGTAACAGCACGCTAGTGTGTCTGTACAGTGCACAGATAGCCATGCACATCTATATATGAAATAAAGGGGCATTTCATGTATTCACCCTCAGCCAAGGTCAGATCCCAGGGTTAGCGAAGCCCAGCACTGCTGGAGGGAGTTGGGGAACGTCCTGGGCACAGGGGACTTGGAGGACCGAGGGGTTGCTGTGAGCCAGGGGAACGCCTCGATCCTTCATGGAAAGTGGCCTTGGGTGTACAGCTCACGCAGGTTATTCATCCCTCGTTCCAAATCTTTTACTGCATTGGTGTGCTCTAAAATACTCCATGGAATATACAGTGTTTTACCTGCAGGCGGTCAGACGCTCCCACTTCTGACAGAGATCAGCTCACCCCAAAGGCATTTTGTCGATGCCTCTGGTAACTCAGCATCACACATTTATTTGAAAATTGTTATCTTCTGCCTTTGTCATTGTGTTTATAATTTGTCAAAACAGTATTCTTAAAATACTCATTTCCATATCATGAAAAGTACAGCCATTGCATTTCATTTTTTTAATTGCATTGGGGGATCCATTAAACAAAAATGGGGCAGCGCCTGTGCCCCGAGAGCCGGGACGTGCCCCCTGCGAGACCCAGCACCGGCTCTGACTCTGCATGGAGTCTCACGATGCACCAAGGATGGAGGAAGCCACAGCCAAGGATGGAGGAAGCCACATGGGAAACCACCACCGGCTTCGCCAGGGCTTGCTCAGCCCCACTGGGCAGAGAGCCCGGCGGCAGCGTGGCCGGGGGGGCTGGGGCCAAAGTGAGCTGGTGGGGAGGGCTGTGCTCGGGGTCAGCTCTTCCTCTGGGTGAAAACTTCATCAAGGGAGCCCACGCTGGATCTGAGCCTGTAAAACACACTTTACATCCCACCATAGCTCCTGCAACTCTGGGCAGCGGCTTGTGCATCTTGAAAAAGCTGTTGAACCTTGCAAGAGCACTCTTTGGTGAACTTTCTGCTGTCTCTGGGCAACCAGACCTATCGGCTGTCATTCTTCCTGCTGCTGTTCAAGATAAAATAGATTTGCTTTTTGTGGTTCCATCTCTTTCATTTCTCAGCCTTTAATGCTGTCTTGCACTTTGCTTTTTTTTAACATGGTTTCAGCGGGGTTTTTTGTTTTGTTTTGTTTTGTTTTTCTAAACTGAGATCAAACTAGCTGATAAAAAAGTAACTTAAAATTAGATGCTCTGTGGGTGCCAGGGCTGGGTGGTGAGCTGTTCCTCCCACCACACGTGGGACTTGTGCCAAGAACAGGGCTGCAGCAAGGCCGAGCGCCTTGGAAAGCCCTTCCCGGTGCTGGCGGGAGGCCGAGGGGCAGGAGCCGCAGGGAACCATGCTGCAGGGATGCGCCCAGGGCTGCTGCGCCGCGCCCGGACGTCTCACCATGGACGCTTTATCTGATGCAAGGGTTTCATTTCTAAACTTTCCGGAGGAGCCTGTGCGAGGCGGTGGGAGGAGTGCCGAGACCTGCTGCCGCCTCCCTCTCCTGGCACCATCTTCAGCAGCTCTGGCCGCCGGAGCTGCTCCCTCGTGCCTCACCGTCGGGCCGGTGTCACCCTGCCCGCTGCTCCGGTGGTGGGGCCGAAGGCCTGAGCCGGCGCCGAGGCAGCACAGCGGAGACCCAGCATCGCCCCACCGTCCCCTCGGGTACCCCTTCACATCTCCCTTTCCATCACTAACGAATGGGGCTGGTTGCGAGTCAGCCCCAGTTTTGCGCTGCCCTCTGACTTTGAAATAGGCTCCTTCTTTCTGTATTCTGCTTAAAAACTCACGCTTTAAGTTAGAGGCCAAGCACTGCGGGTTCCCCGGCGACTTTCTGGTGCCACAGACCCAGCTCTGCCGCCAGCGATGCTGCCGAACAGCCCCGCATCCCGGCGAGGGATCGCACCGGGGCCCAGCCCCTGCAGGCAGCCCTGCCACTGACCTGACCCCCAAATCCTCCCTCTTAGCGAGGCATCGGAGCTGCTACTCTGAACCGACAAGCCCGAAGGAGGAAACTGTAACTAAGCCGAAAAACAGTTAAATAAAATGGTGGTGACCGTGGCAGGAGAGGTCTCGTGCTCAACTACTGCTGCCTTTACAAGTCTTCAGACTTTGACCAGCATGCTAGGAAGTTTCTATTCTAAATTATTTAATGTTATCTACAAACATCAAGTGAATGAAAAAAATATAATTTAGGATTTCTTGCTGTCTAAAGCTTATGTTTTAATTTAGAAAATGTGGCACTTAGCAGTGGATCTCTCAGGTATCTGAAGTTTTACTTCAGCGCATCAGGCCAGTTTGGGTGCCTGACATCTCCTCCTCACCGATTGTGTCTTGCTCTTTCGGGGAATGATTCATGCTTTACCACTGAGCATTATTCAACTTCCTTGTCCTCCCACTGTGCAGCAAAACACATCCATTTCTCACGATCACTTTACGTGCAAGATTTGGGCCTCCTTTTACATGCTTGTTTTGCAAATAAACATCTTGGGTAATGCTGCAGCTGTGCAACCTGTTTGCTTTCAAATTCATGTGCTCAGAGCGATAGCAATCAGCACTGAGATCACCCATCGATGCATTTAAGCCCATTTGCAAGAGTGCGAGAGGCAGGCGGTACGGCCGTCGGTCACACTGGGATCACAGGGCTGCTCTGGCTCTGCTAAGCCGGGCCGATGTGTCAGTGCGGCAGGTGCCTGTTGTTGAGGCAAGGGGTGGCCGCCGCAGGGAGGAAGCTGAGGACAAGGGCAGCAGACCCCCACGACACCTGGGGCCTGGTGATGCTCCCGTGGGACCCCCAGGCTCCGGCCGCGCTGCTCTGGGGGTGGCAGGACCTACCTTGGCAGGGCTCGGGGAAACCAGCCCACGGTGCTTTCACCGGGGCAGCTCGTCCAGCGTCGCGGCACCGACTGTTGGGCAACCGCCGCTGGCGTGCATGGCTGGCACGGAATGAGCCCGCCGGCTGGGTGCCGCTGACATGGCCACATGCACCGAGCACCCGGCACCCACCACCTCCCCAGCCCACCCTCGGAGGCACCGTGAAGCCCGGGGGCACAGCGAAGCCCGGGTTTTGTGCACAGCCACTGGGACATCCCGGGCTCCTGAAGACCCGGGGTTTGCTCCGCACGTGCTCCTCTGCCTGCTGGCAGACCACGGGCAGCAGGTATCTTCACTTGCTCTCACCCGGTAGGACCCGATGTGGGAACGCAGAGCCGCAGAGCGATGCGTGACCCCGCAAAGTGACCACAGCCCAAACCACCGTGCTCGGTACCGCTGCGGCCCTGCACGGCTCTTCGGGTATGTTGCAAGAGGTGCTCTGGCCGTAATTTGGTTTCAGTCTGTTTGGTACAAAGAGCATCCCTTTTTATGTTGAAGTGTCCACATGTGAAGTTGTTCGCGCTCCCTTCTGGTCTCCAGAAGCGAAAGATTTCAACGCGGCGATCACCATCGATTGCCAGCTGCTCACATTTGCACACTAACAGATAAAAATCAAGTGATGGTATTTCCAGTTCTGCAGTGACACAGTGACATGTTAGGTCGAGAAAATTTAAATAAAGGTGCTTTTGGTATTATTAGCTGCAGAGCACTGATTTCAAGGTTTCCATCAGCCTGTGAGTGTTGACATTAACTCCTGCACCGGGTGGCTCAGGCTCTAGCCCAGCTGCAGGAGAGGTTTACAGGATCAACAGGTTTCTGCCCTGGGGCACCCACCCACGGGCCACTTCAGTAAAAGTCCTTTATGAAGGACTTTTTCCAGGAGAATCTCCTTTCGGGACAGTAGCCAAGGAAAGCTGTGATTTGAAAGATGAGCTTCGCTGGGTCTCTCTCCTCCGTGTATTAGCCAGTGGCCGCTTCTCTGGGGTGCCAGTGCAGTGGTACCGCCGCACGGCAATCGCCATAAATCCACAGAGCAGTAAGGGAACAGGCAGGGCATATGAAATAAGGGAAAACTGCATAGTCATTTGCTGTTCTTCTTCTGAAGGTCATTTAACTTGGGAGAAATACATGGTGACATTTCACTGGCTCGCCGGAGGAGCACGCCAAATTCTGTTGTGGTGGTGGGCTGGGTTTGCCCGTCCTAACGATGCTTCCAGCACGTTAGTGGAGTCATTGCTCTTCTGTATAAACCTGCTTTAGAAGCTCAAAACCTTTGCGTTAACATTACAAAATGTAAAAAACAAAAGGAAGTAAGAATAATGTAAAAAAAAAATAGTGGGAACACCCTTGGCGACAGGGTCTACGGATGGTCACCCCTGCAGGCTCTGGCACACGAGCTTGGCTGCAACACTTCAGACACTGAGCTGGGTCTCAGATTCGGGGGTGCGCGGCGTCCCGGTCCCACGTGCTTTCCTCACCCGGCACTCGAGAGGCGTGAGCTCGGCATGTGGCGAGTTAGGAACTGCAAAGCCTGTACCGACGCAGCAAACCGAACCAGCCTTCCTCAGCGGTGCAGCACGCTTCCCGCAGGAGAAGGTCACTGCCTGGAAGACTGTGCAGATAAAATCTGATCTACGTAAACCTGACAAGACCTGTTGGCTCCCATCAGCAGGTGGTGCTTTTGCAAAACTCACTCAATGAGTTATCGCAAGGCCTGTTACTAAATGCCTTAGGCGTTAGGATCGACCATTCTCCATCGCCTACCGCTCTTGTGCACAGCTCACCGGGAGCGGGCAGCGGGGAGGAAGGTGGGCGAGCACCCTGTGGCTCCGCTCGCCAGGACGGATGCGCTCGGCGAGGGGTCACGGCCGGGCGCGGGGGGCTGCGCTTCCAGCTCTGTCCAGGCTGTTGGAAATTGTTGTGACATTGTGTCGCAGGCAAGAGGGATCAAGGAAACGGAGACGGGTTATTCTGCCGAACTTTAATTCTGACTGCTACAACACACATGGATTTGGTACACAAACAGGCTAGTTTTTAAGGCAAACAATGATCTCAACATCGTTATTCCACACACTAGGGTTCCCATAACAACTTGAACAGAAGTACAACATATTAAAACCAGTATTAGAAATATTACTGTAGCAGAATTTAAATACATCACATAAAAGGCATCTTTAAAGAAACGCAACAAAGACACACCTTCCCACTCAAACAAGTAAATGGGAAAGAAAAGCTTTCATTTACACTTAAGCTCTTTGAAGCCATTTTTAAAAGTGCGTTCCTCCAGCCGTGTCCTGTTACGGCAGCCACGGCTGGCAAATAGTGCTTAAAATCCTTTTCTGTAAACAAATTAAAAGCAGACATTCTTTCCCATTTTCTGATATTTAAAGTAGCTTCTTCATATTACCACACCCAAAGATGGACAGAACTGCCTTTTTCCAAATGTGAAAGTGAGTGTCCCATTTCACCAAAAAAAGGCATGGCGTAACAAAATTATTTTAAGTGAACCGAAGTGAAACCACCCCTGACATGTAAGAACAAGCCCACGTCCAGTTCCTCTAGAACTGAACAAGGGTCCCTTCCCGCAGACAATTTAAGGCAATGTCACGCTTGAGCCGTTCTCTCATGACCACATATTGGATTGATCGTGTACAGGAAAAAACAGCACTCCCCTCTTGCCACTATAAAAAAGCTGATACAAGGGGGATTGATTCACTCTTCCCTGCGGAACCTCTCCCTCGCTATCCCACTTTGGATCCCCGATAAGCTGTATGCTCTGTAAGTGCTGCTGCTCAGAAATGTCTTGACAAAGAATGGTTCAGCCTAATTGTTAAGGTCATCCCGACATATTTTACCAGCGACTGGGTTTGTTTATATGTTTTTAAAAGCTAATGTACATAAACTGAACAATACAAATCCTCTGGACAGAAGAACAGGCTTTTTATATTCCAAAAATAATTAAAAAAAAAAAGTCTGAATCCTGCAGGGCACTTTTTTTAAAGAGAATGACTAAAATTTTTATTTCACCGTGTTCCCCAAAGTGCTGATTAGTAAGTGAACTGGGGCTAGTGGCACCATCGACGTGCAGGCACGTGCAATTGTTACGCTCAGCACCGACTCACGCACAGCACAGCAGCTCGCCGGGGCCGCCTGGCTCCGAGTGTGGGGTCCCACAGACGGAAAGATGCTGCCGACTTGTAAGTGAAAAGGGAATTTATTTCATTAAATTGAAGAAGATGATGAGTACTGAGAAAAGAAAGGCAGTACCTTACAAAATGTGCCTCTCTGGTTTTAGGCTGGCTCTTGAATGAACGTTAAGACATTAGCTTTCAGGTTGCACCCGAACACCACCCAGATAAAATCAGATTTATGTAGACAGTGGCTTTTGCTCTCAGATTAATTATTTTTGACTGATACGAAGATAAGGAATTAGACAACGCGGTAGCAGAACACAAAAAGTGAGTAGCCAGTTTCTGTTTTGAGCAGTTACTTTTACAAACGAAAGGAAGAAAAGTAAAAATAAAGGTTCTGTGCAAGAAATTCCTAGCAGATGCAGAATTAGTTTGCCTTTAAGGCCCCTGAATTTGACACTATATGGCACATAGTATATGGTGTACAACTATATGATATATTGTATTTTATTGCATTTGCATCTAATTTCACCCAAGAGGCCACAAAACAGGAGATATTAGAGGCTGTTATCTATAAAATGGTGAAGAAAATGAGGAAGAAATGTAGCCCTTTTAAAAAGAAACTTCAGACGTGACACAAATGGATTCGAACTCAGTTTTTGAATAAAACCTGAAAGTTACTTGGAGGAAAGATCTGACTAATGCACACACTTCTACCCACCTCTTCCAGTTTGCTTTATTTTAAAAATTCCCAAAGCTGTCATATCTCTCAAATTTGTTTTTTTGGAGCAAAGAAAAAATAAACTATTTTGGAGTACTATTTTGGCCACTTTGTAGGACATTTTAGTAATGAAGAAGTTTTGAGCGGCATGCCCATTACTTAAAAATCATTTGATGTTCCTTTTCTTCCCGGGCATGAGCTTTTCCAAATAAAACAACTCATACGAAAACAGTATTTTTGTCTTTGTAAAAACTTTGCCATTAATCTACAGGAAGAAGATGATTTACTGTCTCTTACAACCTGTTTATCACTCTCTCCATCTGCTCAAAGTAGTTTTATAGTGTGCTTTGCAAACAGCAATTCTTGTTATGCCTGGGTATTTCACAGACTGCTATTTAAAAAAATATAATAGATTTCTCACTTGTGCTGTTTGTCCCAATGCTACACCCTCCTCAGCAGATGAGCTTACTTTAGCATCCATGCAGAATGAGTATTTATCAGGACAAATCCATGTGTCATGAGACTCGTGCTACCTTCAGTTCTCAAAAGAGATGATGTACCATCGTTGGTACAACACAACCTTTTCAGTTTTAAGCCACTGACATCCAAGTGAAGTCTCCTAATTTTGTCTTAATTCTTTTTTTTTTCCCCTTTCTCCCCCCGTCCCTTCAAAAAAAAAAAGGAGGAAGAAGGACTCTCTGAAGTAGGTAATCTTAGTATTACAATACATATGGGAGTGGGTCTCTTCAGTAAATTAAACTGTTGAACCTGTTCCAAGTGTCCCCTGATAGGAAAACCACTTCTTCTACCTTAACGCAAGAAAATTCCCTCCAAACTCTATTTTAGGCACACAAAACGTCATGTTCTGCAGCTCAGTTATGAATGGCAATAACAATGTAGAATGCAGAAACAAACCCAATCCCTTCTTCCATATTTGAGAATTTTTTGACACATTGGATAAATAAGTGTTTGGCACTATAAGTCCACTCAGTAATACCATTTCCAGCTATTTATGCAGCTGCTAACATGTTACAGATACCCCTATTCACAGTAAATTTTAAGAGTACTTGTTGGCAAAAGTAGTTTCCATGCAAATGGATCAATGCTCCTTCATGCCGTTGTCCGGCGGATTTCCTCTGACAAGGTGATTGATCTCTCTTTCCACTCGTTGTTAGAGCACTTGGAGACAGCGTTGGCTGCTTGACAGAACTTCTGGAGGAGGATCTTTCTGAGTAGCAGGTAAACCCATGGATCCAGTATCTGGTTTAGTGAGGCCAAACGCACAGCTGTCAAGAAGAAATTGCATTCTTTGTGCAGTTCTGAGCTTTGGGCTTCACTGGAGAATCCCTTGCAGTGTTCAAACGATGTCTGGCTGAAGATCATCTTCAACATCGTTATCTAAGGAAAGTTAGGAGGAGAAAGTGATATATGTTAGGAGACTGTTATCTGTATATCACTATATGCAAATATCCCTAAAGACAAAATCCTGTCAAATTTTTTCCCTCCCTCATCCAATTCAAACTGTGATCAGAGCAAATAAGCATTGAGCGAGCAGGTCAGTTTGTGTGTGTGTGTACAACGAGTGATAAACATGACACCTTTCAGCTATCAGTCAGATTGATTTATAGATCTCATGCTAAACCAAGGCAGCACATGCTGCTTCCCTGCTTGAGACACAACAGAAAGCTCTGTGCTAAATCCTAGAGGTTCAAGATGGCCCTTGGCTAGAAAGGGAAATTACTGACCTTGCAAAATTGATTAAAGGGATTCATTTTATCATTATCATATTACCACAATTACAAGGAACAGCTGAATAACTCATGATGAGTAGAGCTCTTCAAAATCATGTTATGAACAGTAAAAGTCAGAAAAAAGAATTTCAAATACAAAAATGTTTTCTTTTTTTAACGCTAAGACGTTTTATTCTAGGACTTGTAAATTTTAGAATTCGATTTTAAGGTAAACTATTCTGATTATGAACTGAGCCAAATTAAAAGAAAAGTATTAATAAAGGTGTTTGGGGCTAGGAGTCAAGAAAACATTTTAAGTCAATAGAAAAAAAAAATCTTTTTCTTTTGTCAAAAGCCACAGACTAAATTTTGCATTAACCTGACCTGTATTTCCTCCTTTCCCCCCTCAGTTCTACTCCCCCAGTGAATATATGATATATTTAGGAATCTGTTTCCCACAGCATCTGAACTGGCATGACCGAGAGTCACTATTTACACTGTAAAATGTTTCACACAAGTAGAAGTTCCCGTAACTGATGTCTCCCGTACCTCACAGCACGTATCAGCAAGCTCTGGCCTGGGAGGCAAAAGCAACCTGCTGGTTGATTTTTTTGGGGATTACACGCCATCAGGCATGGCAGCATCTCGATTTGCAATACTAGTTATGCAGCACAGGGCTATGGGGTTCCTGCCAGGTATTACGTGCACGGCACATGTCAGAACATAAGCACTGGTCAGCAATAGTCACTCATTTATTCAGAAAAGCCAAAGAAGAGGCAGCTTTGATTAATACTTTCACCCCAAAATCTGTACTTTAAGGTAATTCAACGTGTCAGCGAAGATGTGTGCTGTTGGTAGGGTACAGGCAGCAGAGAGGCTCCATTTTTCTTATGGGTTGCCACAAGGCTTACAATCTTTAAAAGACTTACAAACTGAAGGCTGCACCATAATGATTCAATCAAGTAAAATAACTACACTTTGTATGTCCTCATTTTCCAAATTAAGACATAAACTTGCTTTACAGCTATTTGACGCCATGAGCCTTGAAACACAAGGACACCTTTATTCTCATGTTACAGACTAGAGAGGTAAGACACTCCAAGGGCTGCTACAGGCTGCACAGAAAACCTGTGACTGAAAAAGAACCCAGCCTGGGATCTCCAGTGCAGTGCTCCAGCCACAGGAGCACTGGGTTTGTTATCAGGCTGCGGCTTATTCAGGTAAAAATAGTGAGAAGCTTTTTTTCGTTTGGGTTTTTCTTAAAGCCGGTGAGAGAGGTCACCAGTGCCGGCGTTGTTATGCTCTCACATACTAATACATAACCATGGGAAATATGAATCACATTTTGAAAGATGTCAGATACAATTTTCCATGGTTTAGTAAGTGTCAGTTGTCCGAAGTTTTCTGTACCAACTACAACTGCTTAAAAATATATCACTTTAGAGGCTTTTAGTTGCTTCTCTACAGATAAGCTACATTAGATTTTGTATCTATGCAAATTTTTCTTCCAGGAGCCCATAAACACGGGGATTGAAATGTCTTCTGAGCAGGCACTTGCCATGCAACTTGCTGCCAAACGACGTGTGTATCAGCTGTATAATGGGGAAAACAGTGTGCCCTTACACCTGGCTGTGACGCACAATGAAGCTCTCGGAAAAAGGAAAAAAGCAGAGCTGACGTGCGGACGGGGCACGCTTCCCAGTGTACGTCAGGTAACTGCAAGCAGGCCTTCTCGCTGGGTACCGGCTCCTACCACAAACTGAAGTGTGGCAGTGCGAAGCGACCCGACACTTGGGCAGCCAGGGGTAGGGCCTGCGTGCTGCACTCCGTACTCCGAGGGCAGCGCTACTGAACACCTAACTTTTCCTGGACAGGTCCTTTTTTTGCTCACAAAACTCTTGTGGGCATGACTGGAAGACTTTGATGGTCTGAATTTACTGTCTGGAAATCCCGCGGAACTGAGATGCAGTAGGTCTGCACGTTTTGATGTGGCTACCGTGCATGTCAAGGAGATGGATACCTATGCACAACGGCTCTGATGCACACCTAATTCACTCTTTGCAAAGGTCAGGTGTACCAGAGACTAAATAAACTGGCAGCCAGTCCTGAAAATGCAGGGAACAGCCCGAGGGATGAGACTTGCAGTCAGGCATTCACAGCCCTGTCCAACATCTCGACCTCAGCCTTTCGAAAGAACCAAGACAATCCGCACCAGCAGCAACACAAGCCAAGTGATCCCAGCCAAGTTTTTCCCACAGAAGGCTGCCTTCAGAGTGGAGTGTCACCCAGAAAGGTCACATCTGGACTGCTGCTGTCCCCATAAACTGGGACAGGCAGAGCAAGAGTGACCAGGAGCAGAGGCTATGGGGGAGGATTTTTCCATTCAAAGGGATATTCTGGGTGCCAGATCAATAACCGTGTGTTGACCTTGGAAAGACTTAGATGACTTTGGAAGGCAGGGCGGCTCGGATGGCAAAGTGGAATTGTTTTTGTTTCTTTAAATAGAAGCAGTTGAGGATTCTATCTACTACATTTAACTTAAATAAAAGTGAAAATAAGTAGCCATTGGTAGAGCTTTTTAAAAACACGGAGAGATACAGACCCAGAACACATCAAACAGCCACTTGTGCACCAGACCCACACAACTGCAATCCTACCCCTTTCTCTGCCACCTCCGGCTGTTTAGGACACTGTCACTGTCACAGCTCGGTCCACGTTGCCTGCAGCATCTGCCTCCTGTGCCCACCAGAGTCCAGCACAACCCCCCTCCCGACGGGGACTGCAGCATTACCATGCCATAAAGAGTAGCAGTAAAGAGCATGTAAATATACTGTGCCCACGTTACAGCCAATGGAAACCACACCGCATTTGTCATTCCCAGTATTCGGATTACTTTCTCCCAGATCAGATCTTCTAGCTCGTCCTTTGGGAACTCTGCAATGACCCTTGTTTTGCAGACCTTGTCATCTTGCTCTTTTGTTAGTGAACCCACGGAGCCACAAAAATATCAGGCCAATAAAATAAATTTCCCAAGAAGACAACTGCTGCTTATTTTTGGTGTTACTACATAATATTCCTTTACTGGAATATTTGTTGGACCAACAACTGCTCTACTGGAAATTTTATTTGTTTGATATCCTTAGAGGTTGTTTATCACGGCCTGTACTGGTCTTCTAAATGAATTAAAAGAAAGACTGCAAAAGGTAGAGGAACAACGTCAGGTGGAATAAAGTCAATGGAACTACACAATTTATGCCAATAAAAAATTTGGCTCCAAATGCATATAGTAACATAGTTGATAATTGTATTTATTCAATTTGAGTAGATAAAACTTTACTGTTATCACTGAATGTAGTTTTATAGTAACATTAAACCTCCACTGCTCTGGTTTTCAAACTTACGACCAAAGACAAGATGCATTTTGTGAGATATTTTTACAGCGTTTTGAATAAAGTTGGATTGTAGTACACTAGAACTTTTCATGGTTGTTTCATGGGCTCCCCAGCTGGCAACCATCACTGTGATATATTGCCACCAGCTTAACTCTACATGGGCAGCCTGTGTTACCTCAGGGACTCCCAGGCAGCTTACTATTAAATTGCAATAAGTTTAGAATGAACTTCCATTGTAGTTAGGGAATAAAAAAGAAAAAAAAAAAAAAAAAGAGACAAAAACTTTCCCAAAGATGTTGTTGCAGTTTTACAAACTATGTTGGAAACTGCTGCTATCTGCAGTAAAAGATGCAGAATAAAACAGTTGATCTGCTTAAAGGCGCATGTTTTTCAGCCAAGCACAAGCTGAGTAGTTGGTCTGGAACGTGGGGTAAGAATCTGATGGGAAATTCCTGGTCCCAGACTGCAAAATCTTTTCTTGAGATAGCTTCCAAAAAACCAAACATATTTTCTAATGCATCCTGAAGACAGGAGGATTTATCCTCTTACTCTGCTTCTCTTCTCCCATTAGCCCTAATCTGTTGCTTAAACAATTCTCTCACACATAAAGAAGCGAGCTGTAGAAGGATTCTCCTGATGAAATACAAATAGTGGCTGCCGTGAGTAAACCATGGAAAGCCACGATGGACAGGATATGATTTTTCCTTGCGGTGACTAACAACACCTATAGTCATGTGCCATCTTGTTTCAAAACCAAAATTGTAATTTTGTCTCATTAAATTTTTCAGACTCTTCTGCTGCCTCTGCTGAAGCTGAGGCAGAATGAAAGGCTTCAGTTCGAGCAGGCCAAATGCCATGACAGACTCTGCTTGTGGACCCCCGAAGGAGAACTTCCCATTGCCTAGCATGGACGTGCATTCTTTTTTTGAAGTAGAAATTCTGCCTGTTGCAGGCAAAGCTAAGACACGTCCAGCCAAGTAGACTACAGAGGCACATGCTTGGCATCCACACCACCCTAACCTCGGTTCACCCCCTCACTGTAGCTGCTCATCCACCAGAGTGACAGTAACCCAGAAAGGATCTAAGCTATATGGCACCTGATGCTCTATCTTTATTAGCGACCTTCTTGCAGTAGGGCAATGCAACACCTCCCAGTGTGCCCAGACCACGGACGTACCAATATGTCCCGGGAAGAATTGCTTCTCAGAGCTGGCTCCGCATCGAGGCCGTGCTGCTTTCTGCACGGCAGCACCGCAGAGCTGGCACGAGCGCAGGCAGCACTGCGTGCTGTGCCCTCTCGTCTGCCACCCCACAGGGCACTCGCCGGCAGAGCAACCTCAAGCAAATCACTCCTCTGCTTCTCAGAAACGTGTGATAGTGAAATCATTTGCAATCCTCTCAGAGAATTACTGGAGAAGGCTGAGGATTTTCATAAGAACGTCTTTGCTGAAGGATAATGATGCAGGGAATCATGACGAAGTCCCATCAAAGTCTAGTGGGATTCCAACAAATGTGGTCTAATTTTTACCACTTGGTTGTGACCTTATCTAGACAAACAGAGTCCAGCAAAATCCAGTCTTTTGGCCAAACTGAAACGATCAGTACGCTGGGGCAGTTTTGAAACAGGTGGCTATTTCAGCCTCAGATGGAAGCGGAGCAATAGTGGGAAGAGTTACTGATTCACAGAAAAGGAGCCATCTAGTTTCCTTGCAGCTCAGTGATACCACTGTCTTTTTTTCTAAGTAAAGGTAGTTCCGTAACTATGTTTTGCACATCTAAAAATGTTACAAAATAATGTATTTTTAATAAAAAAACCTGTAAAGGAGAATGTATTTCATTTCTGTCTGACAGGAGGGTTAAGGAGAAGAAGTATTTTAATAGGAAAAGCAGCAGAATACCTGAGCATTTTGGCTTTAAATAGCCTTGAAACAACTCTGTGAGTGAATAATTTTGTAGCCTAGAGCTCTAAAAGAATTATTATGAGAATTCCAGTTTGTACTGCACCAGTATTTCTGTGCAAACAAGGAATAGCTTCCTCTGTTTTACCTCAGACTCATTTCAATATGCTGTCAGTTTAGGTCAATGGTTATGCTCCACAGCTGAGCACCAAAATAAACAGAAGATTAGCGTGAACTGGAAACCACTTACAATACAGCAGTATCTTAAGTGGAAAGTTTTCCCAGGTTCTCCATGCTGAATTCAAGTCAGATCCTGAGTGCACAACAAAAGGAGACAATGCCTGCATTATGTATGCACTTCCTCTCTTCTACCAAATCCAGCACAAAGCAAGAAAGACGGGACGCTTCATTAAGGTGTGAAGAGCACAGCCACTATCATTAGAAGTTTCACTTTTCTGTCTAATCACATTTGATTTTGTCATTTTCATCAACAGATCAAGTCTAAAAATACTGTCTGTGTAAAAGGGCATTGTTTCCCTAATAGAAATAGTTGTCAGAATCTGTTAATTCTCAGTTCTAAAACTCAGATTTCTTTTTTTAAAAAAACAAAAATCTCCTCTGAAAATCCCTGGATTCCTGTTTCAACTAAATTTCTTACAAGTGCTAAATGATGCAGCTATAGGTTAAATGAGTTCTATGACCTGGCTTTCACTGAAAATGCACTTGCATTACCCCAGGGTCACTCTTCCAAAAATCTGGCCTCTTATTCCTAAATCGTACTTTGTAGTTGTACAGAAAAAGCTGAAGTGTATGTATAAAAATGCTTCTGTAGCCATGACTCTTGATTTCAAGAATACGAAGACTGGAGAATATGCTGACTAGGCAGCGAAGTTTTGCAGAACTCCACAGAACAAGTTATATGCTTTCACATGCTGCTGCCACACTGTTTACAAATTCACTCTGGCTTATGGCTGTGTCGCCCAGTGGGGCAGCAGTCCTCCACACGATCGTAAAACGCACGCAAAGCATTGCCAACCAGTAGCAATTCGACTGGCCCTGCCTTTGATTCGGAGCATCAGGCTCCTCGCCAGGGAGTCAGTCACCTTCCATGGCCATACCTGCGAGAAGCCTTGCTCTCTCTTTACCAGCTCCCTGAGCGTTTTCTAGAGCTGTTGGCGTTGTTTACAACAGGCTTTCTGACCTGGGCTCTGCTCCATTAACTCATCCCTGTAACACTTCCCACAGATCCATTCAGTAGAACAGGGGGCAGCTGTATCGGTTTGACTTCTGACTGTTAAACCTGCAAAAATGCCATGGGAAGCAAACCACCAAGAGGAATCCCTGCATCCTCGCTGCTTTTTCTGAGCACTCAGGTTCTGAAGGAAGAAGTGTCCCTCACCTCGGGGATTTTCTCTCGATGCTACAAGGCTGGCTAGACCCTCAGGTGCAACAGCTCCATGGCCCCCAGGCTGGTCGGGGGAGCAGCATGGGTCCTGCTGCCTTGGCTGCGGAGGGCAGGGCAGAACCTGCGCCCAACGGAAAGGCTACAAAAGCAAGGGCTGAGAAGCAAACATACTTCCTTCATTTAATAAATGCCTTCTAATTTTTTCATGTTCAATTACGGACAAGCACGCAACAGTTAACTTCTGTAAAATAAAGAAATCCTACTGTCTCCCCTTGGGACTCAACTGCACACGTCAGCGGGACAGCAGGATGTGCCACAGCAATGTGAACAGCTAGCCAAGGTGGCTGGGACTGCCGGCAATCAATGCACGGAGACACAAGAATAGTGACAGGGCAGTCTCCTGGTTTAACTCACCAAATCTAACGTTCCTTGGGGTTTGAGGAACAGAACATTGTTCTTTGCTCTCAAGTTCTCACTAAATTTTCAGTGTGGTTTCACGTTTTACTTTTGTCACGAGCTGTTAATGATCTCTAGAAAGTTAACTTACAGCCTCTGACTTATTTATTTTGGGGTGGGGTTATTTTGGAGATTTGATGGATTTTAATTAATTTACAAGGATAACATTACTAAATTAAATTAATTTGTTTTCTATTTTTATCTCATCCCCATCAGCCGTTAGCTTTGTCAGCCATTCCTCTTGTCACAGCCCCATTTATGAGAGCTCAAGTTCTCTGTGCACAAGAAGGAAGAAAAATCCTTCTCTGGCCATAAAGTACCTTTCACATAACTTCAAAATTACCATAGCTAGCTTCAGCCCCTTCTTGCTTATGGATCCCAAGTACAAACTTTCCAAAAATCATACTATCCTCTGACAGCAGAATAAGCTGGCCTTTTTAGATGGGGTACGGGACTCCCGGGTGTGCCCTTGTCCCACATGGCAGAAAGAGATGTGGATTCTGCCTCCTCCACTCCTACATCACAAAGAGGGGTTTGCCTCAGTTCGACAAGAAAGAAAGGGCCTAAGTGAGGAATAACAAAATGATAGCAAGAAATGCAAAGGTCCTTTAAAAAAAACAGAAACAAAAAGCCCAGAATGCTGCCATCAATAAGATAGGGTGAGGAATCTGCTGAAAACCAGAAGGCACTCGCAAAGCCTCAAGTCGTACCTTTTCTCATAAAGCACTGTAGTAACTTTTGCTACAAGGTGGGAGCAAGTAAAAACCCGTAAATGGCTGCTTCCCGTGAGCAGAGGGCTCCATCACAGCAGGGTCTCGATAAACTTCTTTGCAGGTTCCCCTAAACGAGGAACAAGCAGGTTCCGGTTCCCCTCGTCCCCTCACCCTGAGACCCCTACGGTGCTGTCGAGTAGGTACGCTGTGCTGGGCAGGCTGCGCCGGGCAGGAGCACAGAGTGCCCTCCCTGCCTCTGGAGCCCACTGCCGGCGCCAGCTGCTCCCTCTCCCCTCAATCTGCCTGTGGCTCCGTGCCACGAGCACTGCCGACTTCAGCGTCCCGCTCCCAGACCCGCGGTCTCCTCGCATCCTGCCCTCCTCCTCTGCACAAGACCCTGGTTTTCCTCAGGGTCCCTCCTTTTGACTCCAGTTCCTTCGTCTTACTTTTCCAAATATGCTGCACTTTGGCTACCCTCTCCCAGCTTCTCTCCTACCAGCTTTCCACACCTGACACCCCCCAGGCTGTGTCCCTGTCCCTGCTTTCTCTCCTCACAGGCGTACATGGCCATACTGCCCATGAGGAACCTGAACCGCTGGTGCCTCCCACCCTGCCCAGGCTGCCCGAAGGGAGGGATGGAGGGAGGAGGCAGGGGGTTAACCCGGCGGGCGGCAAGGTGACCTTACCAGCAGCGGTGACCAGCAGGCCGAAAGGACACACATGATCCCCAAGAGCTGGATCAGTGTCTCCATGGCGATTCGCCCCCACTGCTTGCTGGAGCGCAACGCAGTCGCTTTGGTCCGACAACGAGACACCAAGGCCTCGATGGTGGCCAGGTTGCACGCCACCGTCACCACGAGGGAGAGGAGCCCCAGGATGGCGAAGGTGGAGGCGAAGAAGAGGCTCCCGGTGAGCCGGCTGTCGCCGGTGCTGATGAAGCACCAGGTGCCGGGCCACTGCAGCGTGTAGCGGCCCAGGCCGGCGACGGGCAGGAGGGCGAAGGTGAACACGGCCAGCCAGATGCCGAGCAGCACCGCCTTCGTCACCCGCGTCTTCATGTGGCTGGCGTACCAGTGGGGCGCGCGGATGGCCAGCGTCCTCTCCACGGCCATGGCGCTGGCGATGAAGAGCGGGCAGAGGCCGAAGAAGGTCATGCTGAAGCCGAAGAAGGCGCAGAGGTGGCCCGAGGGGTCGACGGCGTCCCAGGCGCGGTTGGACAGGTAGACGGAGATGACGATGGGGCTGGTCAGCAGCTGCCCCAGCAGGTCGGTGAGCGCCAGGGAGCCGATGCACAGCAGGAAGGACCGCTTCCGCCGGCTCTCCTTGGCCCGGTAGCTGCGGGAGACCAGCAGCATGGCCAGGGCATTGCCCACGATGCCCGTGATCATCATGGTCAGCGGGAACGCCACCGAGACGGCGCTGCAGCCCTCCGCCGCC
>VYZV01045820.1:107981-181566 GCA_013401275.1 Pandion haliaetus
GGCCGGCGGAGGCGGCGGGCGCCATGGGAGGGCTGCGTGCCTGAGGAGAAAGGGCCGGCGGGGACGGGGAGCTGCGCTGGGTGCCGGGGAACCGGCCCGGCGGGGCGAGGGAGCCTTCGTCAGCCGTGGAAGGGTGACAGTCGCTCCTGTATGAGGTCATTTGTTCATGGCAGTTTCTGTTCCTCCAGCTGTTGCTGTGGCTCTGTCACCCCAAGGTCCCGGGGACAGAACTGCCCAGGCTCCTCAGGAGGAAAGCCTGCCAGAGAATGCCAGCGTGTTACCTTCACTTCACTAAAACAGACGGAGAAACCGTCAGTTGCGGATATACAGTCAAAAAGAAAGTAAATAAGGTCTCGTTTTGACAGATGAGAGAGCACACAAGGTTCAGACTGGCTTCTCCGCATGATGGCCTCAGGGAAGTCCCCATAAGAACACATAGAGCGTTTTAAATGTGAATAAAACAGAGCAACGGTATAAATGTTAAGAGTGTTCAAGTAAATCCATTATTTAAAAAACACCACTTTTTTAGATTACAATTACAAAAGCACTCCATGGTTTGCTGGTGGCTGTGTTTCAGCAGCGGGATGCTGGCCTCCCATGTCCCCGTGTGTGACCGGGGTGCTGGTGGCCGTGGCTGTGGCCGTGCCGGTTGCAGCTGCCTCGGAGCAGTGCCAGCACGGCTCTTCTCCTGGCAGCTCCTCTGTCAATCCGCCCCTGATCCCTTTTCGCTTTTCTTTTTGGACTGGAAATGATCTGGCAAGATCCACTGCACTTAGGTTGACTGGCATTACCTAATTAAGTACGTGGAATATTTGTAGCAAATGTTACTTTCCTGGCAGTTTTTATTCCCTTTCCCTCCCGTGCTGTAGCCACATCCTGTGGAAAAATTATCTGAAATCTGGTTACAGGACTGGTTTTTATCACATCCACTTTCCAGGTCATGAGGCAAATGACAGTGTTATTGCTAGTTATTTATAAAAGTATAAAAAAGTGTGAGTGCACTGGAAAAATGTGTTGGGGCATCTGGTTTGTCTGCCGCAGTAGGCTGTGTGCAAATTCCCATTTACAAAATGCCCATAATAATCAGGGAGGACTAAACCTGCATTTTTCTGCAGCCGGAGAAGGTCCCAGGCAAAGGGCTGTGCTGGAATTTTGAACAAGGGCTGTGAATAATCTTGCTTTTCTCTACCGTAGAATTAGAAGAACAAGGAGAAAGTACCAGCTGAAAAGGAGGCGGTGGCAGGACAGCTCCTGCAGAGCTCACCGGTCAGGAGTGCCCGTACACCAGCAGCAGGCCCTGCGCTGCACTGGTGTCTGTGTACGCAGCCTGTTGAAGAAGTGGTGCTTCACAGACAGGCAACGCAGCCTGCAAAATTTAAAACCTCGAATAGTAATTTTTTTTCTCCAAACGACATTCCTTTGTGGGACTGAATAATCAATGTAAGCTTAAATGAGATACCAGCGTCTTGGCGCTGTAGTAGATAGCAACAAATTTTCTTTGGTCACTTTGTCAGCACCGATCCTTACAATGAAGTAAATAAAAAGAGCTTGAAAAAACCTGGAGGATCCAGTTGCAGCCCAGAGTGCCTGGAAGGATTCACTCCTGCTATCGTACAATGTTTTGGTCAGTACAGCAGGTGGCACTTCAGTAACATACATTTTTCCAGGTACTGTTGTTATTGCAGATTAAAAGCCTGCTTTTTTATGGAATTCAGGGGAGATACTTTAAATATCGATGTATTGATAACTCTAAAAAAAAAAGCATCACTGTCACCATGTATGATTGGCACTGGAAATTGAATGCAAGATTATCTTTGAGTTGCACATGATAGAGAACATGAAGTTGGCAAGGTGCATCAAGATCCTGTAGTAAGCGTCTCCGTTCAGATCTCCTGCAAGCAGGATTTTTCCATTATCACCTGCCTTTTCCTGAAAAATACGTGCTACCCAGCTGCTCCCTTGTTTTTGCTTGGGGGAGGCTCTGCTTATGTCAGTAGGATTATAGAGAGTAACCAAAACCAGAAGCTGGGCCCTAAAAGTGAATTCATTCGTTTGTACCTTCAGGGAAGACCCTTTCATAAGTAACAGGAATATCAATCATAAAGTGTAATATCAGGGAGACAAAAAACATCTGGACCTACAGCACAGATTAATGTGTGATGGAAGGTTTTCTTCACCTGTAATATCCTTCTGCTTATTAAAAAATGTTGTCCAAAGCTAGCATGTTAGAAGAAAATCGGTATCTGTTGACTTTAGTAAGAATTGGATTGAACTTCAGCGCACTGAGGAGAGGCATTGTTCTGAAATCCCAGATTCCTATGAAAAGCATGGTTTGTGAATTCATTACAATACTCTCAGAATTTGGGTCTCGCTCATGCTGGTGTCTGCAGAAACACGGAAGAAGGGTCAGAGCTTGTGCAGAAGATGTCACAGCCTTTGTGTGGCTTCTGTGCGGATACAAGGGTTGCCTTCTACAGAACAAAATTTTAAATGAGCTTGGAGGATACCTCTCTTTATCTTGAATGATAAAATCCTCATGCTGTTCAGCATGAAAAAACCCTTAACAGTCATTTCAAGGACAGGAATTTGTTCATAATCCCTGGATTTCCCTTCAGGGAAATCAAGGCATGCAAAACTTACTTTCTACATTAAGAAATGAAACAGAATATGCATAATTTTAAAAATAAGCACAGGCAAAACTGCAATTCACCTGCTAATAATTTCAGGCTTTAATATTTTAAAAGTTACTAAAACATAATCAGAAGAATATTTAAGTGGCGTTTGTTTTCTGCTGAAGGAAACTTCCCAGAGGAGTCTCTGGCCAGGCACCTGCAGCTGGAAGTTTGAAGTGATCAACTGCGTTTTGAAACGAGGACCTTTCCCTGTATGTGCAGAGGGGGTGTTTCTGCAAGTTCCGTTTGTTCAATTCACTTCAAAACCCAGATATATTAAAAGCTGAAAAGCCAACTGGGGACTGAAAAAAGAATTATTTATCTTTTAATTTATGAATAAAAGCAAGGCCCAAGCGGACAAGATCTTCTACAGTCTGGAGGGACGCTGTGACCAAACATAATCTGGTGTTCAACTCAGTGACTATACAGGATATTCCCTTATTTAATAAACAGTTAGCTTTACTGAAAGGTTTTTGATACGCTGATCTTCTTTTCCTGTGTTTCTTACACGAAGTTTCATTTAAGTATCTACTCCCCCTTTCAGAATAGCTTGTGAACAATTTTATTGGATTCCTGTTTCTATCACAATACGTTTTGGCTTCAAATGTGGGTAAGGAATTGATAATAACCAAGTTAATGAGAAATACATCACCCATCATTTGAACATAATGAAACCGAACAGTTGAGAATGAAAAAATGTACAGAAAACTATTTAATTGGCCTGTCTCTAGACAGCCAATTCCTACCAACAAGCCCTGAAAATCAGTTTTCCTGAAGAAAAACTAAATGGTACAAAGAACAGTGAGGTCCAAGCCAGGTAACTAAATGAAGCTTGCCTGTGCTTCATAGCTCTTTCACTCTGGTTTTCATGTCCCTTCCTGGTATGATGGCTGCATGCCACGCTCTTTATTAAGCAACTTGGGGCACCTAGTTTTTTAAGCATCACTTTAAAGCACTTAATACATTGTTGATGCTTTCCAAGACATAATAATAATAATGATTTCAGATCTGTGAGTTAAAAGAGTGCAGTGTGCTTCCATCAGGTGAAATCTAACTATTATGAAAACCTATTTCTGTTGAAATACACTAAATTATACTGCGAAATAGTGTTTGACTGTTCATTTTTCAAAGCGCATCACAACTTGACAGATACTTGTTTAAACAAGAAATAGTGAAAATGCAGTGCCTATCTTAGAAAGTGCAAATGCCATAAACCATTCAAGACACCCACAGGTTTGTGATTTACCATGAAATGCAAGGACTGCTGTGCTGGAAAGCAGTTTTAGGATGTGCCATAGCATTTGGAGAGTTGGTCTTTCGAAGTTTGTTTCAATTTTCAAGTGTGACAGACGTTTGGTAATAGAGTTTTTCAAGCAAGTGATGGGTACTGACATGTCGCTCAAACTGACATGCGTTTGGACAAAAGATTTTCTTCAACCTGTGACCTTTACAGAAGGTTAGGCATTGCTTGTCATTTAATAATTTAATAATTAAAGAATGATTCAAGCCTCCAGAGAGTACATAAGATCATGTTTTAAATGATAGTTTAAATGTGTTTTAGTGAGTAGAGTTGGCAAATACTTGCTAAATCACTTAAACGGGAAGCTAAAAGGGCCTTGAAGAGGTCGCCTAGTCCTCTGCCCTGGTTCGGCAGCACAGTCAGTTCAAGAGACCAGCCATGACAGCTGCCGGTTTAATCCCAGACCAGGCACTCCCCGTCCGTGCTCTGTAAACCGCCCTGTAATCCAGCCTCTGTCCTTTATAGCCGAGCAACAAGTAGCAGTCGGAACTACTTCTGGCCTAAGTCTTTCTTTCTGCAGATTAAGGGGACTACTTTTTGTCTTCCTATCAGCTGATAGTGAAACGGCGTGATACTGTTCTCGTTTATTAACATCCTCTGGCACGTGTGAAGGGACTGTTCCTATTGTCTGTACTTAAACCACAGATTTTTAAAACTTTGCTCCTTGGCATTATTTTCTAGATCTTTGATCATCGTTGTTGCTCAGCTCTTGGCTATCCCCAACCAATGGACCCTGCTCCCTCTGTGCAGCGGGAGGGTGCAGATGCAGACCTCGCTCTAGCTGAGGACTGTGCTGAATGCGGTAGCAGGACTATTTCATTTGGCTTTTGTGCAGTGCTACTATTTGTGCGTGATAAAGTCATACTTACTTTTTTCCCCAAGAGCATCACATCATGAATACGTGCTCAGTTTATGATTAACACAGGCCAATGCGTTTTGCAGTAGTGTTGCTTTTCCACTTGTTCACTACTTAAGACTTGTATATTTGATTTCTCCCTTTGAAGTCTGATACTTTGCATGTGGTCTGAGTTGAATTTATTTTTTATTAATTTCAGATCAATTCTCCAAACACCAAGGTAATTCCGAATACTTAACCGGTCTTCCAGATTTCTTTTGATTTTCTTTTTTGATTCAATCTGGATTGTGTTTCCTTAACCTGTGCACATGCATGTCACACAGCCTAGGTCACAGGCTTTTCTCAAGTGAAGGTAGATCATACCTGGATATTTCCTCCTGCTTGGTGGAGATGCTGAATGGAGTGAAATGAGGTTCAACGTAGAATCAGAGAATCATTGAATCATTTCGGTTGGATATGCAAGTTTCGTTTTCACATAAACCTTGTATATTTTTTGGTCCTAGGTATGTTATTTGCTGTTCTGCCATATATTAAATATTTTTACATGTCATTAGTAAGGCAGTAGTGGGAAATACTCTGCCTGAACAGTGTGTGAAACCACCTCACCTTTAAAAGGAGAAGCGTGCATGTCCATTGCCTTGACGCGCTTTGCGTATGAGCCTTCACATCCACCATCAACATGTAATATAGACAAAACATGGAGTTTCAACAGTCAAATGTGCAGGGACAATGAAGATGGATCATAGTTCATCATTAAATTTTTACTCCAAAACAGTAACAATATGTTCTGTAACTGAGATTTCACTGTTGTTGACAACAGCCTTTCCTGCAATCAGAATTGTGATACAGTTGCGTTATTTTCTCCAGCAAATTTTACCTGTCAGGCAGTTGGTTTTGTTCTAGTGCTCCTTCTCAGAAATAAATAAGGAGTCATGATACACTTCACTCTTTTGACAGGAGAATCCAAACATGTATTTGCCCACAATTTAGTTGGCATTCACAATACAGGTTAGGATTTTCATTTAGAGCCACAGGAGATCTGGTTTAGATTTTTAATCTTAATCTCCAAAGCAGATGTAAAATAAAGTAACATTTTCCTCATCATGTAGGAGAAGTAACCTGTCCAGCAAAGCTGTATTTCTGGGTACGTGAGGGGGTACATTTAAAAGTGACACCATCCAAGAACTGACACTGTATCGCCAAAACATTGGAAGAATTACTTTTTAATGCAGCAACTAAATATTCTGTGGCTAGCTAGGTCTGACAAGTAGATGTCATAGCTGACATAATCCAGGGATATAGGTTTTTTTCTAAGAGCAACTAAGATAGATGTTCTTTAAATTTAAAATTTACACATTTTTCCCCCAAGATTCTCTTTTAAAAAGGAGCCAGTTTGGAAGAACACCAGTTGCCATGCCCTAGCCAGGTACAGGCTGAGAGGGGCGGTGATGATTCCTTGTTAATACATTCAGAGATGGTAAATGTCAATGAAGGATAAGGATGATCTGACTTGGAGGATAAATGACAGGATCAAATAGTTATGAATTGATCATGAATACACTTAGAAATTAGGAAACAGAGTCTAGCCATCCAAGAATGAAGGTCTGTAATGGTTTCCAAATAAAATCGGGGAAGAAGGTTCTAAAAAACTTAAGGTGAAGCTTGGTAAACATAAGGAGAGGGTTATTTGATTTGACAGAAGACTTACCGGAGAGGGGGAGCTCTGTCTGTCATATGAGAGTTTCTCAGCATCCCATACACTGGCTTACCCTGGGAACTGGAATGGTGACTGGATCATTGTTTTCACTACATGGTACTGCATCAGTGCGATGCTCAGGGTTCCCCTTAGTCACCTGTGGAGGTCGGAGTATTTTCTTCCTCCTTGGCAGGAGGCTTTGTGGCTCCTGCTTCTCCCAGCTTTCTCTGAAGAACTAACTGATGATGATGAGATCAGGAGTCAGAAGGAAAAATTGCTCGAATTGGCTTTGCTTTTGGAGGATTGCTTTGGTTGCTTCCACAGAGTAAAGCCTTTGGGATTTGACATGGTCGAATGGTCAGCACATCTATATTCCACCCTATGTTTTTTGGTTTTGGGTCAATTGCAAAAGTTCTTGCAACTTCCATAACTTCGTATTTCATAGCGCATGTTTTGCATATTTGCTTGTAAGTTGAGAGTAATTAGGAAATCTTTAGTCAATGCACTGAAAAGTCCACTACCGAATTTGTCCTGCCGCGACTCTCTCTGTTTTCTGCAGGACGCATGCTGTGTGACAGCAACAACTTCTCACGAGGGTGGCTTACCCCGTGGTTACCCAAGAAACTGCTCTGTGGCTGCTAGTTGCTGCTTTTCTCTCACTCTCTATCCTGTTCCCCTCCTCTTTTTTGTTGCCCCACTTCAACATCTTTCAGGAAAGGACTGAAGGATTCCTCTCTGGAATCAGAAGAGTCTGTTAAACAAGAAAAAGCCTGAAGACTTGTCCTTTGTCCCTTTTTCAGCAAGTTGCCGGTGCACCATGATCTCTGCAGATCATTACGTGAGGACACCGAGGCCTCCTTCCTCTGGTGTGTCTCCGGAAAACACAAAAGGCATTTCCAGTATTCAAACCTGGCAGTGTAGGTGAGTGGGGGACCGGTTATAATGCTGACACGTGTGTCGTGTTTGAGAAGGATGACGTCTGAAGGGCTCTGCACAGGTAGTGGCTCTGTGCTCCCGTGTCGCTGAAGGAGCAAGACTCCCAGGCAGAAGACACACTCTCTAAACCTGCTGCTTAAAGGAAGGAGATGTATTTAAGAAAAATATACATAAATAGGCCAATGTTTATAATTTTCAAAAGGTATATTTGAACATCATGTAGGTGAGATGCAGAATAAATAATGCCCTAATTGACAGCTATAATTGCTGTGGTTCAAAAAAGCGCATTTTGAAGAAAAATTTGTTTGAGCAAAAACATTTAATGGGCAAGTGCAGTAGAAAGAAAGGTGAGGCATGTAAAAAGAAGATCTAATATACATTTTTTAAAAGCCAGGTTGGAAAGGGTTCATCATTTGAGTCATTGTCAAGTGAAACAAGATGTGATTAACCTTTCCCATGCTTGTCCTCCCCTGCTCTTCTTACGCTGCATGGTATCACCACTAATTAGCGTGCGGCTGGAATTGGTGCGATGGGAGGATCTGTTAGATTTCCTCTGCTCACCCTCTCGAGGAACATTTGTCACCATGGCATCTGAGCACCTCGGTGCTGCGAAAGGGCCCGTCTGCAGCAGCACAGCAGGGATATTTTGCTCAGATGTACCTGGAGGGCTTCAGAAGTTTCCAGCTCTTTGTGGGGGTGTTTCTTTGCTTCGTCAAAATCTTTCATTTGTCTTTTCGCAGATTCTGCCCTTGTTGAAATCAACGGTACTGCGTGGAAGATTTTGCAGATCAGTGTTTACTCCTAGAAATTTCATGTTAAGTAGACAAAAGTGTAACTTGGTCACAGAAATAATTAACCCATTTGTACCAGTCAATTTTAATCATTATTTTCTACTGTGTACATGTAAGTGAAATGTATTTGGCAAAGTATCGCTTACTTTGGCAATCTGTCTTGTAAACACAAGTCATACAGTCTGTTCACATGTACCCCAGTTGATGGAAATGTGCCAGTAGTACATTTAAAGGGTAGGGAACAATTCCAAGAGAAACTGTACCTAAAAGTTTTTGTACTAATTTTAGCTACAATATTACTATTTTGAGCTATATTTTTGTCAATGAACATTGAATTGTTCCCGTTTAGGACTGAAATCAAAGTTGGGCTGCTGACTCCTCCTCCGGTTTCTGAATGGTGTCCTTACACCTGTAGTTCATTGCTGTTGCTTTGCTTTTTGCATCTTACTGACATGAGATACTTTGCTGCTTCTCCAATTTCTGTTTCGAGAAAATGAAAAAAAAAAAAAAATTAACACTTTGGGTTAGGTAAGGACCTGAACAAACCCAAAGAGTGAATAATCAGGAGGGTCCTCCATGGTTTGCTGTGTCATTTCCTAGAGGTGCATCTGTGTGTCCTGATTCTCAGGATGTCCAAGGACAACCATCAGCGTTCCCTCACTGCCAGAGAATTTGTGAATTCTCATACATTGCTGCTTACCAGCCAGAATGCAAAAGCAATTTCGTGTCCTCATTTTTACAGCCAATTCTGCTGCAAATTTGCACATTTCAGTGAAGACAGTCTCTCTTTTTCCAGAACACTCAATTACGGTAACATCAGACACACAAAGTCATTTTGATAAGTGTCCTATTTACAGAGAAATGAATGGCCACAAAGGAGAAGAATTCTTTTTTACCCCTCTTCTTTCTTTTATTGTGGAAGAAAACTCCTGAGTAAACTTTGTTTTTTCCTAAATTGCAATTATAAATAGAATAAGGAGTTCAAAGTACAATTTCACTTCACGTTGTGCTTCAAACCAAATGAAGTCAAGTGAATCCAGACTCAGAGCCCACTCCGGAGATGTGCTGGGTCTCCTGGTCGGAAGCTAGAGAGATGTCAGTGGGCTGACAACTCAACAGGTAAGTGCTCTGCGCCTCCACAAGGCAGAACCTTTTTTCCCCAAAGCTTTCTGAGATGTATTCATCACGCTTTTCCATGAGGTTGGATCAGAACCTGAATTCAGCGCAAACTCCTGGCAAGTGGACAATCCAAATACTGAGTGAAGCAGAGGGGTATGCAGAAGGGGGTTCTGAGGTCTCCCACCTGAGGCAGGTGTATCGCCAGTATGGGATCAGGCCAGCCATGGGTTTGTCTAACTTCATCCCAAACCCTACTGCAGAGCCCACTACATCCCCTTCCCCCCAGAAGAAATAAAGCCCCACCGGTCCCTCCCGGGGACCTCGCGGAAGGTGCAGTCCTCGCCACAGACCGCCAGTCTTGCCTTACGGATGCTGCCAACGCCTGAATGTGTTTCCCCCAAAAGGGAGCCCTGGCAGTGCGCGTGAGCCACGCTCCCAGGCTCGCAGCGGTCCCACCCAGCCTCCTCTCCGTGCTCCTGCAGCTCCAAACCCTGCCTCGGCCACAAGCCAAATGGTGCTGGTTCAACACATCTGGCTCCATTTAATGCAAGTGGAAGCGAATTTTGTCCTTATTGTGTTAGCAGCTATGCTTTTTGGTTAATGACAGAAATTTTGAGTGCTGTGCAAAATCTCTACGTTGCTATGGTTATAGCACAGCCATTCCCAGAGTCTCCCTGAAGTAGCCAGAAATGAAAAAAATCCAAGGGACACTGTGAAAGTAATTCCCAGTAGCATGGGGTTTTCAGATGTTTCTCCTGCTGTCAGTGGGGGATGAAGGTGGCAAAGTAGGTTAGAGCCATCGTCTTAGTTCTAAGTAGTACAAAATTCATTTACAGCTGGAAACTTTTCAATTTAAATTACCTCCCGGGAGGTATCCCACTTAAAACTTTGGGGCTAATTTCTACAAGCATGTGCAGTTTTTTCCCCCCTGAAGCTAAAGGTATCCACATATTCACTTATCTCCCCTCTCTCCGTCACCGGTTTTTACCCTGCATGTTCATAGTCTCCTCTGGCTCCTTCTCTGCTGTAAGCGCAGCAGGAGGAACGATCCCCAGAATCAGCCTTACCAACAAACCTGTGAAGAGTCCCTCTGCACCAGGCTGTGAAGTTGCTCCTCCAGTCTCTTGGGTGAGGAGACATTGCATGCACGTGCTCCCACCCTCCCTCTTCAGCTGGAGGACCTGTGGGTCTCCGACCCGGCACCCCAGCCCACCGCACCGGGTAATTGCTGCTGCGAGGTAATGGAGACTGACAATTTCATCTTTAAGCTATTTATCAGTTGGTGCTCTGCACATCAGGTGTCACAGGAACATGACAACTCTTGTCAGTGAAACAAGAGAGTCCTGTGACAGGCTTTCAATTGAATTTCTTCACCCAGCACTCCCAGCATTAACACTACGTTAAAACAACTTCATTCATTATTCAAAAAAGGAAAAAAACCCCGGTGAGATCCTGAAAAAATACGTAACTTTTTTTTGAATCCTAAAAATGCACCCGATTTTGCTTCTTGGGTGCTTTCAGAATAACCTGTCTGGGTTCATTAAGAACAGCTTTATTTGTTGCCAGCGAATAAGCTAACCACGGGTCATTCTGCCAATGTGTGGGAGTCAGTCGTTTGCTATGAATGATTCATAACTCAGGCTGCTTTTTAATAAAATGCTCATGTTAAAATTCTACATATGCTCAGAAGGAAGAAATAAAAATTCCTCTCTATATTTTCATTAGAATTTATAATAAATGACAACCCGGAGATTTATTCCCTTGTATGCATGTCCTTTCTGCAGATGCACCACACTTGTATACAGGCTTCACTTGGCTGCCCACCATCCCTAAAATCACTCTGGTGATGTTGCTCCTGTACAAACATTTTAGAGAGACAGTTAAGTCTGACTTTCATCTCATATTAAAAAAAATTACTGAAATGGAAGAAGTGAAGGCTCCAGGAGGTGGCATTGTTCATGTGCCTTCTTCCCTAGAAAAAGACAAAAGCAGTAGTATCAGTGGTGTGACCCATGACTTCTCTCCACTGAGAAAGCAGCAGTGCATCATCACCCAGTCACTGTAGTTATAAACGACACACTCTGTATATTCATGCCATGTTTTTCATAACTTGGGAGTGTTTGATTATTAAGCATAACACCATGCTCTTCCAAGGTGCAACTGAAGCAGAAAACCTAGCAATGCTGTCCCAGATTTATTGGGCAAAGGTGCTCAGACAAACCCAAGAAACAAAGCATGAGCAGTGGCAGTGCCAAGAGCTGGTGCACGGCATGTTTGCTGCCTTCTGTGGTACCTCATTTGTCCCCCAAAAGGAATATGGAAAAGGGCCATCGCCCTTATATCCACCGATTACCACACGGCCCAGAAACAGAAGCCCCTGGGCTGCATGCCTTTGAGATCTCTCCCCAAAGCCTGCTCTCAGACCGCACCAACTAACTGCAGTAATGCAGATTTCCAGCGTCAGTCTGCTTTGCCAGGGGCTGCTGGTCTGCACTCGCCTGGCGGTGCCAGTTCCCTAAACTACCTCAGTCATTCACCCCTGAACTACCTCAGTCATTCGCCTGTATTTCAGTCCGGGACATGGGGGATGTTCCCTTTAGCTCCCGCAGCTGCACAGCTGTCCTCCGTGCCATCCCCTGCCACGGACCGTTCAGCACCGTCTCTAGCAGCGAAGTCCTGAGCCTCCGTTGGCTTTCACTGTAGACTAGTTAGTTCTGCATCTCATGCCATATCCCTATGGTAAGAAAGCCAAGCCGACAGACACAGGAGCAAAAACCTGCTATTAATTTTGGTCAATCTCTTTACTGCAAGGCAAAGGTTCCTTTTCCTTCATGCACCTTATTTTGCAAGGCCTTTTCCCCCCAAATTCAAGTTCTGCTCGATTACAGCAATTGCTTAGGTATTGGTAGGACAGTGGGGTGGGGTGGTTGGGATACTATGGAGCTGCTTTCTACCAAAAGCAGGACTACAGCTTTCCCTTCTGCCCCTAAAATATAGGGCGGGGTGGGGGGGGAAGTGTTGGTTGTACCTGTTTACATAGATTGGCTTTATGCAGAAGAATTAGTATTCTGCATGGGACCACAAACATAAATTGTTATAGCAGGTCCCCAGTGAGTCCTTTATGAAACAAGACATATCGTGCTTGAACCTGTTCATTTAAAGCCCCGATTAACAAATTGGTAACTGCTTATGTCTTTCTCTTCACAACTGCTGAATGATGTGGTACAGATCCCATTCAGGAGCGTAATGGCAATGAACAGCAGGGCTTAATGCGCTGCAGTTTGCCCTTTAATCTCAGATCATTGCAGAAAGGCTTTACCAGAGAATTAGCTTTCCTTTTCTCCTATATTTTTAACTTTGAAGAATATTTTTCCTGCAAATATTTTTCTCATATAAACTTCAAGAGTCTGTCTTTGCCTGGACGCTGCATATAATTCCATTTTATTAATGACTATTCACTCCTCTCACTCTACCGCTCTGTTCTCCAGACTTACTCCTGATCCCAGAGGGTTCAAACAGATGTCCACAGATTTCTGCATCTGATCTAAACACTTTCTTCAGGGGTGCAGTTGCTTATAAGAAGATATCCAGTTTTGACTTACAGGCCTCTGAGGATGGAGAACGACATCTGCTAATCTGTTTCAATGGTTATCTTTTTTTTTTTAGAAGTGGATGCTGTCATATATATTTTTTAATTATTTGGTCTTTATTCTTTGTTTGTTTGATCCAAATATCTCAGAAAACCAATTTTTATACCCAAAGACCCTGTGGGTCTCTTTGGTTTATGTGGCAGGGTGCTGTAATATCACTAAAATAAGAACCAAGAGTACTCTTGAGATTTAATAGCCACTGTAAGTATCCGTCTAACTCCGTTGTCTTCAATAGCACTGCTGAGGAGAAGGGACTATAAAAGAAAGGTCAGGATGTTGTGGTTTGCTTGTTTAAAAGTAGACAACTAAATAGAATATAGGCAGATGGATATGAGGTCATTCAAAACTCATATCAAGTAACACAATTAAGTGAATTGGGTGGAAGTTTCATGGCAATCACTGCACGGGAGCTGATGCCTCTCTAAGTTGCATGGCAACAGGCTCAAGACAAAAATAAAACACCCATATGGCTTTGAAAATCTGATTTATTTCTGAGGTAAAATAGTGGTTTTTTTTTCTTTCTTTAAGGTTAAAGTCTCCTGAGTGAAATGAGTAAGTCCACTGATACAGGAAAAAATTACCAAGTTTCGAATTTTTCAAGGATTCCTATTTATATGTGCACTCCCATTCTCACTGCCTCTTCATCTGCTCTGCTCTGCACTTGACCAGTTCCCTCTCAGCTTTGGCTTACCTTGACAATTTCCTTTTTTAAGCTGTTCTTCTAATTCTTGGTTGGTTTTTTTTTAACAACTTTTTTTGTACTGAATTGTTTTAATTGATGAAGAACAATGCCTCAAGTCATTCCTGTGGAGCAGGAGTCCCACGGTGTTGGTCTTGCCTTGCAGACTCTGCTGGTGCCGACACTCTTCTCAGAACAAAGCCAGGTTGGTTACTGCAGCTTGTGCTGCAGGAGGAAAACAGGAAAAATGTCCCCTCACGCAAACGTGAGCTGGTTGTGTTGCTACAAAGGACTCCAGTGCCTGAGACACTGCAGACTGCCAGGCATAAGAACTATGAATCATCTTTGCTTACTCCTTGGAAACGTCCTTGGGCAAACAACTATAAAAATGCCAGTATTGTCCATTCACAGTCTGCTCCTCAAGCAGGAAGACACAGTGGCTCACAGGGAGGGGAAAGTGTGGGTCCGGGAATCAGGTCTTGATCCCACCACAGTGAGGGACGTACAGGTGCAGTTTGTGTGATGCCATCCCCAGGGCCTCAGCTAGCCGAGGGCAGTCACTTCAGTGACCTCCCAAAGGGACAGACCTGTGCCAGTTGATGTCTACACGGGCATGAGAAATTCCTGCTATTGCAAACAAGGGGCTATAAGTGATGCAAGCTCATTGCAGGTTTGCATTACTGTCCCCAGCTTCCAGCCTGGGAAGATCAGGTGAAAGCACAGTGTTTGAGTGGTTCCGTGGAGGACTTTGTGTCTCCTTGGTACAATGTCAAAGTGTCTTTGACTACTTGTGTTGCAAATAAAGACCTGTTAAAATGGTTATAAGCGCCTGCAGCATGTCTTGCTGTATGTCACAGAATCATAGAATGGTTTGGGTTGGAAGGGACCTTTCAAGGTCATCTAGTCCAACTCCCCTGCAATGAGCTGGGACATGTTCAACCAGATCAGGTTGCTCAGAGCCCTGTCCAACCTGACCTTGAATGTTTCCAGGGATGAGGCATCTGCGACCTCTCTGGGCAACCTGTGCCAGGGTTCCACCACCCTCATCGTAAAAAATGGCTTCCTTATGTCTGTTACCCCTTGGGCATGTTCAGGTGGGATGCAGTTGTTGCCACTGGTGGGGATGCGGTTGAGGCTGGGCGCTGGTGACCACTTCCAGCAGGTGTCATTGCTGGGCTGTGACGGTCCCCTCCAGCCCTGCCTGCACTTCCTTGGGGATGGACCATAAATATTCAGTACCGCATACACTGAGATGTAAAATAGCAGGTGCAACAAATCTGTGGTGAGGATATGTTTAATGGGTGAAGGATTCAATATTCTATCTACTGAGCAAATAACTGCATATAAAAACTCCATCTGTAGCTTTTTCTGAATGTTGGGGTTTTTTAATTTAAAACCACAATTTATTTTAAAAAGTACAGATACTCTTGTTGTGGAAGATGGCTTTGTACAATTAAATGGAAAAATGGATTAAAGGCATTGATAAAAATGTAAATATTTGAGTAATTTTAGGTTTCATCTGAGTACATTCAGAACAAAACAACTTGTCCTGTGCAGTTCTTCATGTTCCATTCCCTATGGTAAAATTCTTGCTAGCAATTATGCTTTTTCTTTTGGCCTATTCTTCCTTTGTTTCCTTTCCCCCCTCTCTTTTCCCCTAGCTCCTATAGCTCCTTATGCTTCAAGAGCAGCTCTTGATTTCAAGGGGAAATGCTGCCACGTCTCCATGTGAGCCAAGTACCTCATCAGCTTCCCTCAGTATAGTTTACTGGAAGGCAATGCCAAGTATTTCCATTTATTTCCACATAATGCCTCTACAACACCCACCAGTGCTCATCTTCTCTTTCATTGGCCACCGTTTGTAGGAGCCTTGACATTTATACAGTAAAATTCCAATATTTAGATCAATTTGTGCTTTACAGATCTGATTCAATTACCAATGAAATCAATGGACGTCTTGACTTCTACCAGAAGCTTTCACTCTGACCAGATCTTCCACTCCTTCACATTCGTGATGGCTGAGATTTTATAAACAAATGTGTTTTGATAAAAAGCTACTCAATAAAGGTAATTTAATTAGCTACTCTCTGAAATAATCATATTTGTAGCTAATGCAGCAGTCCCAATTCAAAGCTAGTATAAGTAGGCAAAACTTACTGGAAAGCAAAGATTAATTTACCCCCTTAAGTCGCAGATGACGTCATGTGGAATATATGGTACCTACGAGGCTGTATGGGCACGGAGCAAGCAGACAGCTGCTGGACATAATACTGGTCAAGGCCTTAGGTCCTCCCTTGTCTGCACTGGGAAGCGTCTGCTCTGGTTTATATGGTGATTACTCGGAAATTTGCATCCAGCCTTTCTCATCTCTGTGGCTGCTGGAAAATGGTAACGCTCTGTCTCCGCTGCAGAATCCCCCGATGAGCCTCCTTTGTCCAAACCTCCCATCAAATAGATGCCATACGCAGTCAGTCTGCCGGGTGCAGGTCAGTATTTCAGTTCTCTGCGGAGGAGATGACTGTGCGTGCGGCAGTTTAGCCTGCACGCTGCCTGAAGAGCTGCTGATGCCGCTGCCTGTGTCAAGGGCCACTGGGGAGAAAAGGCAGTTGTGGGGTGGGATTGGGTTCTTCTCCTACTCCAATGGGAACCTCCATGCCTCCTGTGGCTGGACAATTTCCTGAGCCTGATCCGATTCCACTGAGATTAACGGGAGATCTGTTGTAAACCACAACGAGTACTGAACAAGACCCGGTGGGAGATCGACCTTATCTGCTGGCCAGTCATACGCTGACATCTGTTCGTCAGACGGTGGAGTCCTGCAGAGCAGCTCGGTGGAAGTAGCACAGCCTCCTGCCCAGCCGGAGGATGGTGACCTGGTAGAGAAGGACTGTGGGAACTGGAGGTTGATTCCACATAAGATGGTCAGCCCTACCCAACACCTCTGGTTGGTCCTGTAGGATAATCCTCCATCTCTCATTACGGCGGCTGTCCCTGTTGCATTTATTTGTCAGATGAGTAAAGAAAAGGGAGAATCAGTCAATCAGCCATACTTTTGAAGAGCCACACAAAGCAGTGATGCAGTTGATTAAACCTTGTTCTCAGAGTAAAGTTAACAGAAGCTAATTACAAAGCTTAAAGAGGAAATCTTGTGTGCTGTCGCGCCAATGCTCTGGCTTGATTGGAACCCGCTGAACTGCTTAATCAGAGTGAGGATTGGAGGCACGGCACCACATCCCAGACTCTGCCTGTGAAGATCTTACCTTCTGGTACCCCAGGTGAGATGCTCTCAGCATGGATTTTTTTTTTTTTTTGAAGTCATAAATGGTTATGTGCAACAGATGCTTCACAGGAATGGTCAGGAATACATTTTATTGTCAAGGTGCAGGGAGTACTGTGTGCAGAGGTCTTCTAGCAAGGTCTGACAGTCTCAGGTAAAGACATATTTAGGTGGGGTTACAGAGCTCTCTGGAAATTATAACCTGAGGTCAGTGGTCTAAAGGAGGGCTTCAGCCTTCTGGAGGTGACCGTGCTGCTGAAGAGACTGTGGGAAGAGCTTCTGATTTATGTGGTGACACTAGGGAAGGTAGTGGGCTCCATGTGAATAGCTCCGAGGACTGAGAGTTTTGGAGGAGAACCAAGGCAGAAGATGACTCCCACTAAACACGGGGCAGAGATTCACTGAGAAGGTCTGTGAAATGACTGAGGGAAGACAGAAGATCTGGCTCGAGTGAGGCAACGAACTGTGAACGACAGAGAAATACTATTTGCATTTGGGAGGAACTGCAGACCTGACCCTGACCTATCTTTGATAAGAGCTGTTGCATTTCCCCAAACCATCTACTGCTTAAGATCAAACCCTGTATACTTGATCTCAAACAACAATAACTGACATTTTAAGAGTCAAATCGTCACAGATTTTTCTACAAACTTTATATGTAAATGACTTCAATGCCATTGAAATGCAAAGTGAAGTTTGAAGAGTTATTTTCAGAATAAATCTAGTCTAAGTAAAATATTTTCAGCTAGAAGTATCCTACATACTCACCCCTTTTGCTGTGTAAATTTTACTTTTTATTATTTATATTTTGCTGTGTACACTTATTTTAACCCATATAGGTTTTTGTGGGGTAAAGCTGGGGTATAGTGGCTCAGTATACTAATGTGGGCAAAGAGCACAATCATGATTTATGGACAAGCTTACCTATTATTTAGGTACTTTTTTGTA
This sequence comes from Pandion haliaetus, assembly GCA_013401275.1. Lineage (NCBI taxonomy): Eukaryota > Metazoa > Chordata > Aves > Accipitriformes > Pandionidae > Pandion > Pandion haliaetus. The sequence continues at coordinate 125,906 of VYZV01045820.1, forward strand.
GACTGACTTACGTTCTTATTGTATTACAGTCACTTTTCATCAATAATGAAAATATGTCCCTCTTATCCCCCACAGAAAGCTTTATATTTTCTGGCATGTTTGAGGAAACGATCTAGTGTGTATCAATAAAGACAGCAATAATTGCCATGGGCTTACTGTTGTTTATGCAGAAGAAATTTCTGTTACTCATTGTGGGCTGTCAGATGTAAGACATCATGCAAATGGAGTGAATCTCAGAAATAATTCTCATATGGCTAGAGCAGAACTCCCAGAAATATTTGTCTTACTAAGAAGAAAATACAGAAAATGATACAGTAGCTGTTGCAGAAGCAATAAATAGGTACCACAGTATTAGCTACAATTGTTCATAAAGATCACTTGGTTGCAGTAGCAAAGTGCTGCGTGGTTAAAGTGAACTGTCTTGATGTAACAGAAGTTTTACAGATACATACACCATAACTAACTATTGTTATGTATACTAACACATACTGATAATTGATTACTCTTTCAAATGAGATAACAATCAAAACCTTGATTTAAAAGCACACATATTTCTCTGTGTTTTCTCTCTGACCTCTGATATTGCAAAGCATGAAAATACTGATGTTCCAATAATTGGCTGTTACCGCATTGCTAATCCATTAACTACTTGATTATGGTCAAGACAGTGATGGGCTGAGTCATGACTGAGAGCAGGAAAATGTATTCAGTGTACTAAAATCAGATGGGTTGAACTTTGACGATGCATCAACATTTGCAGTTGCTACTGCCAGTGTTAACTTTGGGAAACATTATATTGCCTAGAAATTAATAAAAAATGAAAATAAATGTTGTTTCCAGAATATTCTAAGCATAACTGAAAGGGTGGAAATTGATAAATAAGTTGTCAAGTTTATGAACTGCTTCTGTGAAAAAGACTGTGTAGCACAAGTTTTAATAGTGTGCGTGTGGATGTGTGTGTGTGTGAATGCATATAACAAGAGCCCTGTGCTGCTACCTTCACAGCCAAGTCTTCTTAGTTTTTTAAAACTTGGAAAATTTATTATTCTCAGTCCTACCTCAAACACAACAGTAGAAAAGCCATTTTCTTTGTATAAGCTACTTCCAACAATTTGCTGTATGTTGATTGTATTATGGATGAGCTTCAAATACAAGTAAATTTCAGTTGTACAGGGGAAGTGTTTTAGTAATTAATTTTAAAAAGTCCCAGGATGTGTTGAAAGGAGTTAAAATGAATAATGAATCTATTTTTAAATAATGCATTGAAATTTATCATAAACTGAGGGCATTCAAATATAGGAATGAGAGATACATGAAGAAAATCTGTATTTTTCATCATATAAAGTATTTTTCTGTTGTATGGCTCTGTGTGTGTGGCTTAAATGTAAGACTTAAAGTTTAGAAAACACATTTTTACTGTGAGGGTAGTCAGACACTGGAAAGGGTTACCCAAATCAGCTCTGGGGTCTCCATCGTTGGAGATACCCGAGTCCGACTGGAGGCAGTCCTGGGCAGCCTCAGCAGGGCTTGGACCAGATGATCTCCAGAGGTCCCTGCCCCCCCAGCCCTCCTGTGATTCTGTTTCCATCCCAGCGAGATGCACAGTGTAATGCTGAGGAGAACTGAGAGGGTGGTATTCCCGCTCAGACGGTTTTAAGCAAGTCAGGTCAGAATTGATGAACAAGCTTCCAACATGAAAATTCCCAATCGGTGATTGATTTATGTACGAACAGGTTAGTCCAACTTGGATCTTTGAGACTTATATACTATTTTAAATCCAACCTCTCTTTCCATTTGGATACTTATCGTAGTATCGTTGCAGCTGAAGAGAGAAAGGTTGGAAGTTGTCCTTTCAGGCTAAGGCACTACCAGTGGCCAAGCCGGACAACTGCTGGAGAATGAATACTTCTGTCCTGTCATGCTGAGAGAGACCTTCTCATCTCACCAGATAAAACATCTCTGAAGAGTAAGACATCAGTCGTAAATCCATTTCCTAGACTAAATCTGCTCCTTTGGACTTCTGAAAAGATATTTCAGAACGTTTATTAATTTTCTTTGCTATGTGTTATATTTTTGTTGTTTCATTTTAGCTGTATTTTTTCATTAAAATGAAAGTCATCTGCATATCCTTTATTCCAGGATTAGCTCTTTTTATTCTATTCTCCCAGCAGACTGATTGTCAGTTATGTTTCAACAGCTTTAACCACTGATGGATTTCTACACAGCTGCCTGGGCATCTGTGGCAATGAAATATGAATGTGTTTCAACAAAATCCAAAGACTTCTGCTAGGGGTGGCAGATATCCACGAGAATAGTTTTCTGGAAAATGTTTGCGTGTTCTTCAAATGTAGGCTGATAAATTATTTAAGTTCGAGGTCATTTATCCCCAAGAAACTGTAGGTATTATTCTTTGGGTCTTAGTTAAAAAAATATAAATCCTCCCTTTAAGAAATCTTTGTATTTCAAGCTTCAGTCTCACAGAAGTCAGAAGATACAAATCTGAAAATTGGAGACCTATAAGAAACAAAAAAGTCCTCCTCAAAGGCATGACACATAATGCCTTACAAAGTTCTGAGCTTGAGGAGGAAAGGAATGAATGAGAAGGGAAAAAAGGATTATTTTCAGCGTGTTTTGATTTTAGGCGCTTATGATTCAATGCTCTGTATATTAACAGTAGATACCTGGAGGTGATAGACTCTGTGTGGATACTTCTGGAGATTAATATCCACATCAGATAATATAGGTAAAGCGAAGCTATTTCTTTTTACCTAGAAGAGATAGAGATTGTGTATAAATCTTGTGGAAAAACAGCACATAATCCTTTTCTAAAACACACACTAAGGAGGAAAAAAAAAATCTTGCAGTCCAAGGTGAACCGAGTGACAAACGGTGTCTAAGAGGTACGGCGTCAACAGGCTGGCCCTGCGTCGAGCCGAGAGGCCGTTCTGTACCTGCGGCCTGACCGAGACCCAAGGCAGGGACCTAAATGTCGTTGCTGCAAAAGCACAATATATGCCAGAGCTGGTCAGCAGGGCCCCACGGCTGCGGAGAACATGGCGGACGGTGTTAGCGTTCCAACGGTGCACACGCTGGAGCTGCTGTTAGCGTGGAGCTCGCTAACGCGCCGTTCCACTTAAGAGGCAGGCCTGTCGAGGAGTGATTCCTCCTCACGGCTGCAGTCTTGCGGTGTTCTTCCCAGTGACCGTTCCGTAAGAAGGAGAAGCCCCTCCCTGGGCATCTAGTAGTAAAGTACAGTGTAAAACCCTACTCTAGATGAGCAAGTCTAGTGGATGAACACAGCTTGTAAGGGCCCAAGTAAGGAGTTTATCACAGAAACAATAATGTGTAACACTTGTGTTGCATATTCTTCTAAAGATCTTAAAGTAATACGCAGAGGGAGGTGAGCCAGGGGCTCTGGTCTTTCTCTTGCTCTCAATTCAGTGACTTCCAGGTCTGTTGGTTCCTCATGCCATGCTGTAAAGAAAACAAAGTTACTGCTCAGCGGATGAAAAGCTGAATCCAAGCCAGCAATGTGCGCCTGCAGCCCAGAAAGCCACTTGTATCCTGGGCTGCCTCAGAGGAAGTGTGGCTAGCAGGTCGAGGTAGGCGATTTTCCCTATCTGCTCTGCTCTGGGGAGACCCCACCTGCAGTTCTGTGTTCAGCTCTGGGGCCCCCAACATCAGAAGGACATGGACCTGCTTGAGCGAGTCCAGAGGAGGGCCACGAAGACGGTCAGAGGGCTGGAGCACCTCTCCTGTGAAGACAGGCTCGGCGAGTTGAGGTTGTTCAGCCTGGAGAAGAGAAGGCTCCAGGGAGACCTTATAGCAGCCTGCCGGAACATAAAGGGAGCCTACAGGAAAGGTGGAGAGGGACTTTTGACAAGGGCAGGTAGTGATAGGACAAGAGGTAATGGCTTTAAACAGAGAGAGGGTAGATTTAGATGAGATGCGAGGAAGAAGTTCTTCACCGTGAGGGTGGTGAGGCACTGGCACAGGTTGCCCAGAGAGGCTGTGGATGCCCCAACCCTGGAAGCGTTCAAGGCCAGGCTGGATGGGGCTTTGGGCAACTTGGTCTAGTGGAAGGTGTCCCTGGCCATGGCGGGGGGGTTGGAACTAGATGATCTTTAAGGTCCCTTCTAACCCAAACCATTCTATGATTCTATGATCATGCAGTCTGAGAGATATTTGGTAGAATCACATGGAGCATAAATGAGAGTGGAATTTGAATGTGTGTATTTACAGTTGTCCAGGACAAACAGTAAAAGATGCTCTGGTGCAAGATGTCCCTGCCCTTAGCAGGGGAGTTGGACTAGATGATCTTTAAAAGTCCCTTCCAACCCAAACCATTCTATGACACTGTGATTCTAAGTCTAATGTAGGGTGAGAAAAGAGTTTTTCTGAAGAAGATCCACACTCCTGTGCTTTCTGGAATGCCCAGGAAGATCCTCAGAAGACAAGCCACAAACTAACTAAAGTGGAAATTCATCTTCCAACTCACTTGTTATCATTAAATAGCTGCTTTTAATGTTTAATAAAAGGTATTTATAAATTGCTGTAACAACATTGTTTACTGTTTGCATTACCTCCCTCAACCTGGTTCATTAGCAATCATTAGAAGCGTTTACAGTATGCATTTTGCATATAGAAATGCTGAGTAATAGTCTGCATTCAGTCCCATATCAACTTCAGCTGTTCCTTTCCACCTTCCCCTTCTTTTTGACTGAACTCTGTGAATTATATAAGGTGAACATAGGAGGTATGGACTTTCAGAAAATTATTGTTTTGATTATGCCAGTAAATGCCTCATTCCTTTAAAGCTGTAGTTCCTATAGTTTTTAGAAACTCCTACAAAAAATCAATAAAGAGCATAAAAATACATGGCATTTAACAGCAAATACCCTTCTTTATTTCACCTTTTAATAGGAGACTACCGGATTTTTCTAATAAGGTTATCATGTTCCACTGCAGTGAATGCTTTAGAACAGCAGCTTGTAATTTTACTCATGTTGTGACCTTCTGTGCCAAATGCAGAACAACTCAAATCCCTTCCCTTATCTTGCCGGATGGAACATGTCACATTCCCTTTTGCAGCCTGGAAAGGACAGTACATAACTTACCCAAAGCTCAAAGTCAACAATAATGGATTTAAAATTCTGCAGTGCAGTACTCCTACTGTCCCATCCCCTTTTTACCCAACCAATGACCAAAAGTAACTTCTTAAACTTTTTGAGTTTGCAGATATCTGAAATTTCTCTGGTCAAGGTGTGGAGCTTTCTATGAACAATTTAAGTCTACCGACAATTTAGAGGTCACCCAGGGGGAAATGCAAGAGGCAGGGCTGCAAGGATGACGTCCTGGAAGATGTGCAGTAAGATGTAGACAGTAAGGCATGGAGCTGTCTGACCTCACTCCTGGAAGTAAAGTCATCTGATGTGAGAGATGCCAGAAAACCTGGCACTGGAGATTTAACATGTTGGGTGATGGGAAGAGGTGGAGGTATACGACTGGGAAAAGTATGGGACAATTTGGGAACTAATCTAATGATCTTTAGGGACTGATTGATGGGTTCACATACATTGGAACTAGTGCAATTAGTAGGATTTATCTCATTTAACTTTAACCATCTGAAAGTTGGTTGTCCAGTCTAGACAAGCATTGTAGTCAGTGAAGAGAAACAGGAGCTTGTGGCAGGTGAGTCATCCTTACCTGAGATCAGTCTCTGAACTTGGGTAGGATGGACTCACATTTAAAATTTAGGATCAGCCAGTCCTTAAGCAATCAGATAAAAACAACACTCTTAGAAATGCCTTTCTGGGTCAGGCTGTCTAGCCAAGTATATAGTCTATTGCAGTGGCAATAGGCAGTGCTGGTCAAGAAGAGCACCCGAGTCTTGCCAATTTTTGCTGCCTGTTTGCCTTGTACTCCTCCAGCATACAGAAGAGCTGTATTAGGGATGTTAGAAGTTAAACCCCTTCCTGATATCTTTAGTAGCCATTGACCTGCTGTTCATGAATTTGTCTAATCTTTTTCAGAGTCGACTGATTCTGTTTGCCTCCAGAGTTCCCTGTGGCACCAGGTTCCAGAGGTTCATGACCTGCTGCCTGAAGAAAAATGTTCCTTCATCTATTTTAAAGCAACCTCCTCGTAGTCCCACTGGCTGCTCCAAGTCCTCGTGTGTGACTGAACAACAGCTCCGTGTTCAGTTTATTCACTGCCTGCCAGTGTTGGTAAACCTCAGCTCCATCCTCCTCCTGCCTTCTCCTGAGGCAGGCTGAGCCCCAGCCTTTTAGTCCCCTGTTCTACTCTGCTGATGTTTTCTGCTGCCCTTCTTCGTGCCTTCCCAAAATCCTCTACATCCTTAAAATGTAGAGATCAACCCTTCACAGAGTGTGCAAGAAGTGGGTGCACCGAGGAGGCATAGAATGGCAGAGGATGCATTTGCCGTGTTCGCCGCAGCCGTTGTGATGGCATTCAGTATTTTATTGGCTTTTTTGTCTGATCTGGCCAGGCAGTGATTTCGGAGCACTGCAGAGATGTCTGTAAGGGTTTGTTCCTGGTTGTAACTGCCGGTTCTGAGCTCAGCACCATACATACTATCACCATGTCCAGAGTTTTCTTCTTTATATTCCTTAGCTTACATTTATCTACACTGAAGCTTATCCACCATCTTTTTGCCCCCTCAGTTTCGTGAGCGCTTTCTGATGCTCCTCACCAACAGCATTGCACTTGATCACATCTCATGCTTTTCTTCTCACTACCATGAGGTGTAGCTCAGTATCTTGAAGAACAGGAGCGCCTCACTCCACATAGAAATATAATTCAATGTGATGATTTACAACAGAGAAAAATGGAAAACATGTTTACAATATTTTACTTCACCACCCTGCAACTCACCCAGTCTTTTCTGAAATCATTCTGCTGTGTTCTGTGTACGGCACGACAGAGTTGCCACCACCTCTGAGGCTGGATTCAAGGCAGGAAATGTGCGAAGATCAGAGACAGACGATTCAAAGTACGGATGGATGGGGTTTAATGCAAAAAGCATGCAGCAACATGCTGAACAGGCGTGCTTGCATTGTTCCTGCTGGAAGTGTGCTGATCTGTGGGATCTGTTGCAGTAGGAGCATCACAGAATGATTTGGGTCACAACAAACAGAGAGCTGGCAACTTTGAATTAGTTTATGTTTTAACCTATGAAACATATTTTCAACTAGGCAAGATCTATGGAAATAAATGCAGTGTTTGTGTGTTGCCAAGGCTTCAAATCTGAGCGAGAAAAAGAAAAAACGTTTCAGGCTAGGCAAGTCCCAAAATATTCACAGCAAAGTGGTAAGGCACACATTTCTCATCTATACTTCAACTGGTCAGGGAGAAATATCTCAATTTAATAAGCGTCCCTACCAGTTCTCAGGAAAGGCGAAGCTGCCTCTCCTCTTTGTCTGGCTGAGTGAGGGGACAGCCCTTGCCCTGCCGCAGGACACGCAGCTTCTGGCTGGCCTTTCCATCTCCATTCCTCCGTGCCTTTTGCCCATGCTGCCAGCGAGTGCCAGCGTCACAGACCTTTGAGCACAAGACTTGGCATTTAAAATAAAAATAACTCTCTCTCTCTGTTTTTTTTAAGGAAAATCTTCACTCCATGACAGCAGCAACAGTCAATCTAATCAAGTTCAGGATTCCATCCATCACATTTAGACCAGTATGATACAACTTGCTCAGGTGGGAGGGTGAGGGACGTAAGAAATATACTCAGAAATGCCTGATGAAGAGAGAAGCCAGAAGGCGGCATTTCAGAGGTTTGGCCCTCATTCCGTAGCTGACCACTGCTACCCACTCCCTCTTCCATCATTTGCACCCCAACGGAAGAAGACCTTAAGCTGAGGGTTTCAGCAGAGCTCAGGCTAGCTCTGGCTTTGCAGTCAGACCAAGCGAGTCCCAGTACCGCAGGAAGGCCCTAAACTGGGACAGCAAAAGCTGACATGAATATAGTTGAACACATTGTTTAAAGGGAAAGCTCAGATTTACATGTCAGCCCCTCAGCAGGTGAGAGCTCAGAACCCAGCTATGTCCTTCAGCAGAGACGGGACGTGCCAGTCCCAGGATCTAACGCTGCCTCTTCTTGCCTACACGGGTACCACTGACTTGGGGGAATAACTGTCTACAGAACTGATTCTTTATATGGGAATAACAACTCACGAGCACCTTTCCAGTGCCAGCTCCGAAGCTGGTGTTTATTTATTCATTTTCATTTTTAAAAAGACACTCAATCCTCCGTGTGAGCCGTAGCTGGTACATAATGACAGTCAATGCTTGCCTACACGCTCACAGCACCACCGGTTTCTGACTTACTGCATTAAAGCAATGTACTTGGGGACAACGTGAGTACGAAAGGCACTGTATAAATCCAAATTCTATTAGACACTTCGTGCAATACATGTTCATTGTATGGTACTTCACCAGGGCTTTATCTTAAAAAGAGAATGGAACACAAGACTTAGAAAAATGGTTTGCTTACAATCAGCAAAGAATTATTATTCTGGTGCCGTGCTAATACATTGTCATACAAATGCCAAGGCAGCCTGATAAGAGTTCCACTGTTTAAGTTGAAGGCTTCTGTTCTGTCTTGAGATATTTGGGCTACATTGTTATTCTTAAATCATTTCTATTTATAATATAGAGCAGGTCTAAATTGAAGACAATCTTATGCTATTTTTTTTTTCAGTTCTAACTATTCAAGGCCAGTCCCAAATATTTAATTAATTAATTTTGTCTGAATAGTTGGTATTTTTCAGCATCCAAATACAATCTTTCAGTGGCTTTCAGTAAATCATCCCTGAAAGCTTTTTTTTTTACTTAGATACTGGTTTTGCATAACATCAATCATTCTACTCTTTGACAGGAAAAAATGTTTTCTAAATCTGGCTTGCCTTATTGTTCTCCATTACATAAATAAAATGATTTATGGAGCAAGGAAAGGAAAGAAAGAAGGAGGAAGAGTTGTCTGATCTTTTTAGAATTTTTTCTTTATCCTGAGATTTATGCATTTTTTTTTTCTCCTGGACTTGTGTTTGCACCAAATAAGAATCTTGACTTTCTGCAGACCTCTGCTCCGTATCTTTTGCACTACGCCCCGAAGATCAGTAAAATGTCAGACGCCTCCTCAGTTTTGGGTGAGATGACGCAAGAGATCCGAAGAGCTCCCATCAGCCTGACAGCGCCACGTTTCTCAAAAACCTGCCATCCAGCTGCTTCAGCACGGTGGAGCGGGTGAACGGGCTCAGAGCGGGGTGCATCCTGCTGCTGCATGAGGCGAGGCGGTGGTCTCGCCGTGGAAGCGCGGGTGCCAAACACAGAAATCACAATTATTGGTTGCTATGGTGATGGAAGACAAATGATGCTTTCTGCAGATTCATTGATGGCGCCGTGTCAGATAATCAGGTGCCACAGGGCTGCAGGAATTCTTCATCAGGATCTGCCTCCAGCCCTCTGCACTTACAACTGAGCCAAAGATACTCAGAGAAAAAAAATAATGCCGGTAGCTAACTCCCATCTGTAAGCCGTCACTCATGCGAAGAGAGCGTGAGAGCACAGCACTTTCACGGCTGCTCGGACGGACACTGATGTGGTTGACGGTCCAGTACTGGATTTAATGGATTGCAGAACATCCCTGACCTGACATAGCTATGCTGGTTGGTCTGGATACGTGTGACTGTCACCCTCATGTGAAATACCTCACATCTCTTCTCTTGTACTTGGGCGCCCAGGACTCACACTGTACCTGAAGCCGGCAGAGTGGCATCGCTGCACTTCCTGACACTACATATGTGTAACAACAACAGCTACTGACGCTACGTTTCCATTATGCTTTTTTATTGAAGAATCTCAAAATAGCAGGCACCACCAAAGTATCCATAGCTTGCAGTACAAACGGGATGCAGAGAAACATGACTGGCAATATCTTCATGGAGCTCTGCTTTAGAGAAAAGGCCTGGATAAGAAAAATCTTAGAAGTAACTTAACTGGCTTTGGTATACCATTTTTCTGGGGCAGACAATACTAGGGAGGGATCATTTATCATAGGTACATTCTTATAATATTCAGAGAAACAATTTTTCAGCTCTGTGTTATCTATTGCTGCTTCTTTTATGTTCTTATTGCTTACTATGAGTTTCTGTTCAAGAGAAAAAAATTAAGTATATTTCAGAATGATATGAGTCCTACATGCAGTTTTTGTGTGATATATTCAATACTTTATGATTCCTTTCTTCTTAAGTATTTCTAAATAGCAGTACCTTGTAGGCTGACTAAGAGAAACTGATCTGTTTTTACTGAACATAAGTGTACACACATTATAAAAGGAGATGGAATCATATAGGTGTGGGGAAAGCTTTAAGGTTGAACTATTACTTCTCTAAAGGAAAACAAAAGTCTGCTGAAAATACGAGCTGCGTCTTTTGACCTTTATGTCATCACAGTTTTAAAACAGAATCCAGGATTAGCAGTCAGAGGTAAATTTTTGTTCAAAGCCTGTCATTTCGCCTGACATTATATGCATTTTCCTGGCGGCGGCAGGTTAAACATTTCCCCCTCCGAGCAAAGCAGCAGTGGCTAAAGCCTGGACCCACGGTCCCAGTCTGCTTGTCGAGTGGGAAAGGAGAACGCTTCCCAGGGTGCTGGTGGGCGGCAGGACCCCGGCTCTTGCAGCTGTGCGCTGCTCTGCCTGACCTCAGGTGAGCTGTTTTGTCTGTCCAGCCTCCACCTGCGCTTGCTTTGGTTTTATCTACGCAGAGCGCAAGGCATCCGCGTCTCTTGCTGAGTGTTTGAACCCCCGTAGCGAAGGGGGTTCCTCACTTCAGTTTACATGGTGACGGACATCCTGCGATTTGCAGAGATTTTGAAGCACATCCTCAATACCTATTCCACTATGCTAGGAAGGGAAAGAAGAATAAAGATTCACACTGTATCCTTTGCCTTTAGGGATATGGCCATAGCAGGCTTATAGTCTACCAACAAGTTAAAAATGTATAAGAGTTGTTAAGGAAAATGAGAAATTCAGTGATGAAAAAGCTTTGCCATCAGCAATGGAAATTACTGACATTTGCTCTGGAGTATATAGATGATTATCAAAACCTCCATCTTTAGAATATCAAGAAATAAAGACTATTACTGTGTATATTTATACGTACACTATGAGAGTGATTTTTGTTAGAACTTTCAGGCTGCTTGTGTCAGGATGTGTTTCACTGTACACAGCAAGGCAGTGCAGAGATACCGGAGCTACAGGTGACTGACTGCCAGACAGCAAGAAAATTAGCAGGGAACTGTAACCTGTATGGAGCTTTGGCCTCCACAGTCAGATTGTTTACAGTACCCGAATTTGCTCGTTCAAGTAGCAGACTGAGTATTAGCCACCACGCTGCTGGAGAAGGACCAGCAACAGGTTAACAGGCTCACTTCTCCTTGGGGCAAAGGAGGACAAGCACTGTCGTATACAGTCACATCTGGGGTCTGCTCTGCGTTTTCCCGAGCAGGCTGGGCAGGCAGATTATAGCTGAGCTCTCACTAGGTCTTCTGGATGTCTCACATGATTTCTTATTTACATTAGTGGAAGTAAAATACTGGAACTTAATTTTATAGACCATCATAATCATTGATGCAAGCGCTAAGCCCATTCACTCAAATAAAAATTCTGGAGTTTATTCAATCAAGAAAATATATTGAGTTGATTTACGCCTCTGGGTCAGGAAGGCTGTGCAGAGCTTTGGGAACCATCTTTCTCTGCAGTGCGAGAACGGTGGTTGGGGAGGTCAGCGGGGAAGGTGAGCCGGGAGCGGAGGGTGAAAACTGCTCCCTTGGCAATGGGGAATTGAGATGCAGAGCACCAAGAGCTCTGGGTCCCGATGACAGTCTCTGAGCTCTCTTCTGTTTGGAGACTGAACGTCTAAAGTCTGACCCAATATACAGCAGGTGGGAGCAGAAAACCCTCGCAGCCTGCTCAGCCTGGTAGGACCTCAGCAGACGCCAACCTTGGAGTGCCTTCCAGAAGAAGGCACCTTTCGGGGCAAGTCTGAGGAGCAAAGCCGGAGCGAGTAAACATTTTCTGTTATAGCTGTTACCCAAAGATGACACTGCAGCGTTAAGAAGCATTTTAGCCCCTTGGCAGGTGGAACAACGGTGCAGCGAGAGCTGCTGCGGCCCACCCCGCACTACTGGAAATAGTCTCCTACAAGTCCTCGGCAGACTCGCATTTCCTGACTTCACTGTGCAGGTGTGGAGCCAGTCTCATGGCTGAGGCCTGGGACTCTACAGGTCTGTCTTGCTGCACTTAGCAAGTCCCTAACAAAAAGAATGCAAAATAGAACGGAAAGTCAGTAAAGGAAAAGGGAACTCTTTATACTTTCTCAGTTGTGGCTTTTTAGAGCAACCCTGTTTTAACACAAAATGGTGTTCAAGGACTGGTCCATCTAAAGGAAAAAGTGAGTATTAGGCAGCCAGTATGAGAAAGAGGATAACATTCTCTGATGACAGCCCAGTGCTGTACACTCGTAACATTTTGTTAGGAAATGTACTATGCTCATGTATGAGTTTTAAAAAAAAAATTCCATTTCTAGTCATTGTCAAGATAGGGAGAGAGAGGAAATCCTTTTCTGGAACAAATGAACAAAAGAAAACAAAATTCAAGGTCACAGCTAAATATAACACACACAAAAAAGAAAGCAAGTCCAATAGACATCAAGTAGCTGTTCAGATACAGTAATCTAATGAAACCAATTGTCCCTGACCTATTAACATTCTGAAAATGCAAGCATACACTTACAGCCTGTGTACTTGCAAAACACCCACCCAGACAAGAGGGCCCTTAGGGCAATTCAGCCACCTGAGAGAAAGAAGACAAAAGCAAGGCTTAAGTACATTGTCACGATTATTGACCTTATGCCCTGCAGAGCAGCAATACCTAAAGCAAAGACTCCACTTTGCATGTCGGCCACTAACACACTGAGTGTTCACAAGCAGCTCTGTACGTAAAAGCCAACTTCAGAATCCTTTCAGCTCATGGTATGTAACTGCTCTGAAAGGCATCAAGCTCCCGTGCATGTCCGTCCTCTGCAATGCACGTACGGGAGGTATCTGCACTCGCAGGTAGCTCATTCACCTGCTGCCAGCAGCCAAGTGACAGGAAGCACAGACTTCACCCACCAAGCACCACAACAAGCTCTGCTGCCCCAGCTTTGTTGCTGTCTCTGCATATGCTGCAGTCCCCGCTCCCGAGGGCGGCGTAGGTGTGCAACTGGGGAAAGAGCTGGGTTATGCTCTCCAGTTCGCAAGCAGCTTTCTGGCCAGCTTGCCGAAAACTTCAGATGACGTGAGAGGGGGAAGGGCAGGCAGTATCAGGGACTTTCACTGTAGAGAAAAGCCTAAAATCTACTTGGGACTCTGCCAGAGCAAGTGATGTCTGAGCAGAGAGAAGATGAATGGAACCATGCAAATCCTCAGCACGTTTCCCTGGCAAGAGCAGCACCTCTGTAACAGAGGGATTGCCAGAGCAGGCTCCGTGAGGCAATAACATCCCAGTGATCCTAGGCCATGCTCAAGATCTTCACAGTCTTAGGACATGAACGTACCAGGAGAGGGACAAAATGATTCTGCACTCCGCAATCCCGACTGTGCAAGGTGAGACCTCCCTGTTGCAGCAGGCATTGTCCTGAACTTTCCCCTCTCCCTTACACTTGAATTCAGCAAATTGTTCAGAGAACTCGGCAACAGATAAAAAAGTTTGAATTGCTCCTCTGAAGAAAACTCTCCCAAGTTTTGAAATGAGAAAAATTCAACCTTTCTCAACAGTCTGCTGAAAGGGGTAGACCCAGGCAAGCCAGGCAAATCCTCTTGCCTCTTGTGAAGCAGTGGATGTGGTTTGAAACACAAGGCGATGGCTTTCATTTCACCTTTAACCTTTTGGCATATGGAATCTTGAGAAAAAAAAATCACTAACAGAATTTCCTAGACTAGTGGCTGAAATAAAATGAGATGCATAATATCAAAAACATTGGGAATTTCATTAATGCTGAATACAGAAAATAAGGGGGAGGAAGTGCCAGTTAGCAACTAGGCACTTTAGATAAATGTCACGTAGCGAGTACGTGCATTAATTCGCTGCATAGATTGTTCTGACATGTCACATCCTGGACAAAATATAAGAGCTGTGCCTTCTCTGGCATTTCAGAGCTCAAGATGCGTGGACTGAGCCCAGGAATCCTTGTAGCGTGTTTTGTCTCTTATGAGATTTTTGACTTGAAACTGCATTTGTTTATCTTTAAGCGCTACACTGTACACGTTCCCATAATTTGCATTTCAAACTTGGCAGAGGGAGAAGAATAAAAATACATAAGGCAAATTTTACCATTATCTGTGAGTTTCCGTGGTTTTATCAGTTTCACTCAGAATCCAGCATGTCTCTGTAAGGCTGTTTGTAAAAGATAAAAACAGGAGTTTCAGATTGCTAAAGCAAAATATATCGATTAAAAAAGGAAGAAAAAATAATTGGAGGAAAAGCATATACCTATGCATTAAAACAATCCTCCAAAATTATGAACCAGGCATAAAATGTGCATTCTTAGTTGTGGGAGACATTTCCTGACAAGTGTCAGTCATAGTCTTCATCAGTCTGAGACTGCTTCTTGCTGCTTTCATCTTGGGTTGCAAGTAAACATCGCTCTGATCACATTAATCTTTACTATTTGAAGAAACAGCTTTGAGATGGTTCTTAATCAATGGCAGTGGGGTTACAAATGTCTGCATGAGCTCCGAATCCAGCTTTTGTCTCCTTCTAAAATTGTGTCTAGAGACAGTGAACTTTCTTTTTGACTCCACTGCCAACCTTTAATCATGTAAATGTGCATTTAAGTTTACTTAAGAGTAAAGCAAAGTTTACTCCAAACTCTTAAACTCGAGTTTGCAGGTTCCTTGGTGCCAGCCTCACCTGAAACCCTCTGATGAAGCCCGAGAACCAGATATGAAGCGAAACATCTGTCCTGTTCCTCCACCTTTGAAATTTCACTCCCTGAAAAATATCTTAGGATACATAGTACTAATCATTATTGAAGCATTTCCATTACTTCATGTTGCAAAAGACAAATTCTGAACATGCAAATACAGACCAGTATTTTTGTAACATTAAACTACATTGAGCAAATGGGACTGATTAAAATTACCAAGGGAAAAAAAGGGTTAGTTTTAACCAGGATTAGTTCTCCAGGTCAATTCCCTAGATAGCCAGAAAAATGGTTATACCACCACAAGTAAGAAACAGAGCGGGAACAAATATCTGGTGCTGGATGAAAGGAAGTACTTTTTTTTCCGGTGGCAATAGTGGTTTAACGTGATTACGGAATAGCAGCTAGTATAGCCCATTTGAAATCAGCCAGCAAACCACAGTAACAAATTACACTTCTGCTGGTGCATTTGTGGGCTCGGAAGCACACCTAGGTGTGCAGCAGCCACACAGTCTCACACCGTCTGGAAGCGTGCAGCCAACACACTCCCTTTCCCTTACTTCATTGACAAAGCATGACTAATATACATCCCTTTTATAAGTTTAGGTAGCTCTCATAACATACTATACAATCCCTTCTGCTTTCCACACATTCCCCTTATCTTCAGTTCTATACTAACAGAAATAGCTGCATTTTTATTTTGGCCGATTCTTAGACTATATATAGAGTATAAAACTTAATCCACAGTGGGAAAGAGAAGGAATAAAATTTCAGGTATTTTTCTCCTTGAAGCACTCAATGTTTTTTTTTTTCTAAACAATACACTTTTATCTGGATAACAGAACTTTGACATTTTTAGATCAAACATGCTCTTCTGCTGTAGCAGAGTGGCTGTATTCCATGCTGGAAGCTAGCAGTTAAAGCTGAGGGAGTACACAGACCACAGCAAGCACAACACAGGGATACCAAAGGGCAGGAAATAGAGTAAAAATGCGAGGATCTGATCAAAGCGAGGCCTTCTCAACAGGCTGAATCCTCTGCTTCATCCAAAGCTTGCAGTGCAGGGCCTTTTCACTTACCTGTTCTAGCTTCTTTCAGCAGGTGAAGAAAATCAAATTAATATCCTCCCACAGGTGCCCATTTGGCTCACCATGGTCCTAAGCACTCTTCTCTGAATGTTCCTTAAATGCAATACAATTATTTGAGAAGATGCCTAAAAAAACCTCTGAGACACGAACAGGCAGGCTACTGTCAAAAGGGGGTTTTAGTAGCTGTTTACTTTTTTCCCAGCTGAGGACAATTACACAAATTAGAAGGTCCAGGCAGTCACAGGTGATACAGGTAAACAGAAAAATGCTGATACTGGTGATCACTGGTTCTGATATTGGGAGTTCTGAAGGTCAAAAGGAGGTGAACTTGAGACAGCAACAGTCAGGCTTCTGAAACTACTGGTAAGTGTCTGATTATTCTACTAACCAATGTTGGTGTATATTTTGGGCTATGTGCTTCCAGTTCCTGAAGGGGTTTGCTTTCTGAACAGTTCAGATCGGTTGGTTGTTTGCAAGAATTGCATTTATTACTCTATGGAGCTTTATCAGGATGGTTAAAGCAAATCCTGTTCATGAAGCACGTAATGACAAGTGGCCCTGAGAGAGAAAACAAAAGCAATATGATTTACTAAGAAAAAACGGCATTAAAAAAGCCCTTATGTAGCCTCACTATTTAAAGAGGAAATATAAAGCATCGTCAAATGCAAACAGAGCTCTTTGTTTTCTATCCCTACAAATAGTAACTGCTCCACTGAAAGAGTGCTAAAACTGCACACATTTGTGTAAAATGAGTGGCATTGTTTATACATCTGCTTAATATCTCTGCTGAATTTGTATTCAGACATTAAAAAAAAGAATAACTGCATGAGCCCACCCCAAAACATGATTCTCCTTGGTGCTTTGCTTCCACAAGGGAATATAAGTGAGAGATGGCCGTTGAATTTAGAGAGGAACAACAGCAGAGTCAGTAGAGCATTAGAAGAGCATTCAAAGTACCAGGAGATGAGGAAAGTCGACCTTTATTTCCTCATTGCCCCTCATCACGTTGCACAAAAAGTTGGACATAGTGCAGATGCCTGGCTGGGGAGTTCCTGGACCGCCTGGTGACTGAAGAGCACTGGATGTGCATGTGGATGCAGCCCTGATAACCAGTTGCAGCACAATTATACCTGAAGAGCAAACTTGATTTTCATACTTACAGCTTACTTGTAACTTAAGTCCCACAGCTCTTGCCACAATCACACAGCTCACTGTGAATACACAGAATATTTTGATGTAATAAGGAACCCAGTACTAGAAACAGTTGTCCTATTTATTCTGAGCTTGACAATTGGGAAAATTTTCCAAATTCAAATGCTGCATATTTGAGCTCCTAAACTGATTTGAGTTTGAGGCAGATACTGCAGAACTACTGCAGAACCTGAAAAGAACAGCTGCAGCCACATCTTTTCATGTTGTGAAGTTCACCTCTTGGTGTGAGCACAAAGGCTGCTTCTAGAAATTCTGAATTTAGTATTCACTGAACAGATTCCTAAAACATTAGAGAATATTTTTATGTGTGATCGTTTCCTGGCAAGATACACTGAATGCTGGCACACTATGTATTATCTTCTAGATCATGTTTGGTCCTAGCCTCGCAATGCAGGACTGAAGGGAATAAATGCAAGGAAACTATCCCCTTGATTATCTAAATGTCACTAGGTACAGCTGTATCTTTAGAGTAGACTGCCATAAATTAATGCAAAGACATTCCCAAACCACTACTTCTACTGGATAGCCTATTAAACTGGAGAAGTGTTTGGTTAGAGGAGACATAAGCATAGCTCAGTGCAGCAGGGGGAACTGTTCACCTGCACATTACAGATCCTGGGAAAGTAATTAGCACATTGAGCATAATGTTTTGCAGGTTTTTTCCAGGCTACTGATAATCCAAAACCAGCCTGCACATCAGTGTCATAATCCAGCCCTAAATTAGGGGAAAACAGCCTCGATTCTATATAGATGACAAGAGGTGGGGAGAGGTAGAGGACCTGGTCCAGTTATGCCGGTGCCCAGAAATTACATAAATATGCATTTTGAGAGTTTTTCCTCTCCGATTTAGGAAAATGTCTGTAGCTGCAGTGGCGATAAATGAGCTGGCCAGCAAGCACTCTGAGAGGTTTTTTATTTTTTTTTCCTTCTTAAGTAATAGCAGTTTTGTCCCTTCTGATTTATGCTTGTGTTATGTAAAACAGTCATGTAAGGGAGAGCTGTGGAATTTGCTTTCCATGTAATGCTGCCAAAGTGGTGTAATCAGGCTCAGGCAGTGAGGGTGCGGCATTTTGCCAGTGTTAAGCCCAAGTAAACTGCAATAGAAATTGAAGTGGTCGGTACTGACTGAACTGTGGCCCTGGATTAAGCTGAAATCTTGCTAGTGTCATGGTGGGACGATTGCGGAGTTATAATCCCATTGGTTTGAACTAGCAAGGGGCAGCTTCACTTACATGATAAACAGAAGGAGGGAATCTTCCCCAAATTATTACCAAAGTAGTAGAGACTTAATGCTTTGAAATGTGAAACCGTGAAGGCTGCCGTTATGAAATTACTGCATTAGAGTAATAGCGGAATTGTTCCAATTCTCTTCATTGCTCCTGTGGATTAACTGATTTTATATTATTTCCCAGTGATACATACTGTATTATTTATTGTTCTAATCAGTAAGATTCCAGTGCCATAAATAACTTTGCTTGCACAATGTGTGACTTTGTTTTATGGATCCACATTAATGTATTAAATTAGATTTCACTGGAGATAGCTTCTGCTCCGGTGTGTCCAGAGAACACTTTTATAAAGAGACAGCTGCTTGGATGACCTTGTGTTTGAACTTTGTTTTTTTGCAAAAAAGGTTTTATAAAAAGCAAGAAAGAGCATTGTCCTGGTTTAAGCTGGGCTGGAGTTAATTGTCTTCCTAGTAGCTGGTACAGTGCTATGTTTTTGAGCTAGGTATGAGAAGAATGTTGGTAACACACTGGTGGTTTCAGTTGTTGCTAAGTCATGTTCAGTCTAAAGTCAAGGTTTTTCAGCCTTTGATGCCCAGCCAGCAAGAAAGCTGCAGGGGCACAAGAAGCTGGGAGGGAACACAGTCAGGGCAGCTGACCCAAAGTGACCAACGGAGTATTCCATACCATGGGACGTTTTAGGAACTGAGACAGGCGCGTCGGGGCTCGGGGTCTTCCGGGTGCGTTGGTCGGCGGGTGGTGAGCAATTGCGTTGTGCATCACTTGTATACTCCAACCCTTTTCTTATTACTGTTGTCATTTCATTAGTGTTATCATTATCGTTATTAGTTTCTTCTTTTCTGTTCTCTTAAACCGTTCTTATCTCAACCCACGAGTTTTAGTTCTTTTCCCGATTTTCTCCCCCATCCCACTGGGTGTGGGGGGGGGAGTGGGTGAGCTGCTGCATGGTGCTTAGCTGCTGGCTGGGGTTAAAAAGCAAGAAAGAGCATGAAGTAGGTTCATGGAGGTTACGAGACAAGCAAAGCCAATAGGAGCATGCGTTTCTTTCTTCCAAATGTTACCTCGTTTAAGGCACGTGGTGAACACCTACAGCTTTTGTAGTCCTACCGTCTTGAGCTGAGCAGTTGTTATGAATAATTACTAGATGTGGGACAGGCAAGTGATTATAAATTGGTTTTGTCAAGAAGCAGTGCAGGTGAGCGCTAGGCAGAGACCTGCCCTTCTGGGGCGATCAGGCAGGCTGCTCAGAGGGTGCTAGAGCCCGACTTGCCTTGATTTCCCCCAAAGGTGCTGAACGGTGACAGTGTGCGTTTACCTCAGCTCACCGCAGCTGAAGCACGGTCTATTCTTTCAGGCTCCTCAATCTAGCAAGTGAAGATTTCTCAAAGGCTATCAACAATGAGTAATAGCCAGATTACTCGGTAATAGTCTTGTTTTAATTTTAAAAAGAATGGTAATGAAGTAAGATCTATTATAAAACTACCCTGTTCCATGAATCACGATAGTCACATCGGTGTGACTCGCTGTTTATCGCAGCCGTGTTGGATCTGTTGCCCTCTGTGGTGCTCTGTAGGCTGTGAAGCAAAGGCGGAATGGAAGCTGTGGCCACGGCAGACGCCAAAAACTCTCCTAAGACTGCAATGGTGCCACTGTAAAATCCCAACCTACAACCCTACCGAGAGCGCAGGAGAGGAGGATTGTCCTCCCTGCCTCGGCCTGCTGAGGGGACTGCCCTGCCGCCCCCGCGCCGCCCCCCCAGGCAGCGTCGCCTACTCCGATTGGGTGGCCACAGCGCCCCCGCCTGCGCTCGGATTGGGTGGCCGTGGCGTCCATTTGGATTGGGTGGCCAGGGAAGGCCTGGGATTGGTCAACGGTGACCACTCCCCGGCGGCTGGGCGGGACGGCGCCCTGGCTGACTGAGGGGAGCGGGGCTGCCGTGTCAGCTGGCTGGGGTGGCCGTGGTGGGGGGCTGCAGCCTCTGCTGTATCTCACTGAATGTGCTCAGAGTGTTCACTTGTTGCGTGAAGACAGGCACACCCCCACCCTCTGATGATATAAACCAGCCTTCGTTAGGAAATAAGGTATCAGAAAGTGCGTAACTGTAGTTGTAATTCAGTGCAGAGGCACTGGTACCTGGTGAAGCTCACTGGTGACTCGCTCCTGCGGTCTCTGCCTGCATAAGCCCCAGGACCTGCAAAAGGAACCCCGGAGAAGATCAGGGGCACGGCTGCATAGCGTAGTGCAGGGTTGTGCAGCGATGCCTAAGCCAGTGGTAAATGAGATGCAAATGTTCGTTAGCATGGTGAGTTAACATCCACCTCCTCTGGGCGTATTTACCCGCTTTGTGGGACGCAGGGTTGTGCATCATCGCCTGACACTTCGCTTCACCAAAATACCTGCTGACATCTGGCAGTGCCGGTACGAAGGACAAAATGTCGATACTTGAGGTACAAAAGCTAATCCATTTGTGAAGTTATAATCCTTAGATATTCCCACATAGCTTGATTGCTTTTCTGTTTAGTCAATGCTGACCCATAGGGTGAAGAATCTATATATGTTGTTGTTATTCATATTCAGAAAAGCTTAGGTGTGCAGGCAGGTACCCAGGTGCTGTTGGGTGTTGTGATTCCTGAGTTAGCCCAGACGGAGCAGCCGTGCAGCAGACCTCCTCAGGGTCTTGCTTGTGCTGCGGAGGAGCAGCGTGCGGATGCCAGTGCCACCGTAAGGCTGCAGGCAGTACCTGAGCCTCCTTTCGCCTCCCAGGCGGGTGTCAACTCAAATGCCAGGGGGTGGTAAGTTAAATCGTAGCAAGGGCCATCCTTGTATTGTCTACTTTAGCAGAGGCTTCATTTTAGTGCCACAGGTGAGTGACATTTGGAGATAGGCTTGCCTTCTTTTTCTCCCAGCCAAGGAAAAGCTGAACTTGTAAGCCTTGTGCTACAGTTGAGCATAACTGAGTGCCACTGAAAAGCCAAAGTGAAAGGGCCAGTGAAAGGCAAGGAGCATGCCCAATTTACTGTAAGGACCGTCTCACTAACCCTGCCTAGGGGGATGGGACTTGCCACTTTTCTCCAAAGTTTTATTTCTCTCTTGTGTTCTGAGGGATGACGTAAGCATACAAAAAATTCATGTTCTTTGCAAAACAGAGCCAGAAGACTATTTGCAGTCAATAAGAACCTTCATCCTTCTCATCTTTGTCCTATAAACCTGCTCTGGAGAGCTCACATTTTTAAAACACAATTCTCTAACACTTCCATAGCAGGAAGGGGGAAAAAGCACTTTTTTGTTTGGTTGTGAAGTGGTACAATATTGCAGATTTGCCCTCTGGAACTTTCCCAGTGTGTATCAGTCCATAAAACTATAGAGCACTAGAGAAAAAATATGCTTTCAAGAGGTGATCTCTGACGTTAGGTGGTAGACAGGAATCATCAGTAACTTCCACCCTGCAGCACGTAAGAAGGTATAATGATCCACAGACACCGCAAAGCAACATTTTATGCCTATTGTGTTGAGAGCAGGGTTTCTGGGCTACACCAGTGTTACAGTTACTGTCATTATGGTGTCTTAAGAAACGAGTCAGCTAATAAAGACAAAGTTTGTTTTGTGTTGTTTTGGTGCCTTTTTTTAAAGCACAGAAAATAGTATCTGTTCAGCTCGGGTATCTTAGAAAAATGAGCCTTTCCACCAACAAACGAAAGATGGGGGGAAGCATAAGACATCAGCAGATATTTCTTTTTTGGAAGAAAGAACAAGAAAACAGCGTAGCAGCAAGATTTGTGCGTATTAAAAGGTAGCACTAGGGCTCTAGGCAACATTTATCAGACACAGTCACAGAAGTCTAGTGTGGGATTTACCACTGCCTATCACTGGAAAAAAATAAAAACTAATGAAGCCTGGATTTGTTCAAGCAAGTCAAATATGCCATTAAAAATCCTAGTTAGCATTTCCAGGCAGGAAAACCAAGAAAATATGTTTTCCAGAGGGGTTGTTTGTTAGAAATGAATCTAACGGAAGCTTTTCCTTAGTGGCCTAACCAGCAAGTTCCCGATGCTGACTGCGTCATCTGCAAGGTGTTGGGATGCGGAGGGCTCGCCTTAGCCACCCAGGATGGTGGTAGGTTAGTGTGGGTCATTGCCCCACTTCTGATCCAGATAACAATATTTTCTTACTTCTAATAGGAGAAGAAATGCTTCCCTCCCCAAAATTTCAGCTCCTTGGAGGTGCTCCGGGCAGGCCTCCCAGTAGAAAACCATCCTGGCTCTGAGCAGGCGGTGGCACACCTGTGGCACAGTGCCTTTGGAGTGCTGGACGTATGGTTCCTACGGCCAGGACAGGAATCGGCAGCAGAGGCAGGGGCGGTTTGTTTTGCTGGGGGGGCGTGGGGTAGGAATTGTGTTTTAGCCCAAATGTCACATGGGCTGTGTTTCAGGAGGGCGTCCTCCTCCATGTCTGGTCACGCAGAGGGGTATGTGTTTCCTTTCACCCGGGCTACGTGGCGTGTGGCTGCAGCTGGAGCGAGGGAATGGCGCACAGCTAATGACTCCTGCTTTGTGAGTCCATGTGCCAGATAAAACTTGTCAGCAGGCTTCATCATCTGTGCCTGGCAGAGTGTCCAGGGAGGAAAAGAGAAAACAGGCATTTGGGAATGTGTCAATTGCTTGTGGCATGACACGGGAGTGTCAGAGAGGGGGCAGACATAGGATTCGTACATGTACTGCGTGAGATTGACAGGTCTGTATCTGTCCCTTGGTCTTTCTTGCAAGATGGCCCATGAATACCAGAAGTCGGATTTCTGCCCACCTGCACACGCTCTCTCTTCCTACCCAGTGCCGTTTAGATTATTGGTAGCTTGATCTGGTGCAGCAGTGTTCCTAACCGCAGAGCACATACCCAGACCGAAATTCCCAGTGTGTGAAGTAGCAGGAAGAGCTGCTGACTCCAGGCCAGATGCTCATTTGAATCACTACCTGTGAGAAGCAAAAAATGCCTAAAAGTATCTTACAGCAAAATTCTCTCTTATATTTTGGTGGCGTATTATCAACATTTAACTCGCTGTAGACCAAGGTATTCAAACTACTATATCTTAGTTACCACCACTAAAATCCTCGGAACGTCAAAACCCATACTGCCTTATTTTTTTTTCCGTTTGTGAATATCTTTGGTGAGAGAAATTGAACAATAAATTTTACTTTTAGTAAGGATAATTGTTAAGAGAGAATCCTCTAGTAAAAGATGACGATTTAAGTGTTCTTGTACATTTTTCACTCCTACAGAATTTAATGTAGAAGTTGTCTTTTTCTCACAGTGTGCAAGCTCAGAGGTAAAGAATCTATAAAGGAAATGAATAGCTAAATGTGTGTGGGATAAAAAAAAAAAAAAGATGATTGCAAGCTAGTCTTTAATCTGATGGTAATCTCTATTTTTAAGGCAGAATTCTTTGCTTTCCATGTATTAATTAAAGCATAAACCGGCTGCTAAGCTTATCTTTACAAAGTAGGAACTATTAATACTCTTCTTTTTGTGCTTCTTTTTATTGGCTTTTCAGCTCAGGGACAGAAACGCCAGCTGAACCAATTAGCTATCTAAAGTTTAAGGCTTATTACACGTGCTAAGAAATGAAATTCTTGAACATACAGTAATGAGGTACCTTAAAATGCAAGAAAGTGGGCAGATGCAATCAATCAAAATAAATCCATCGGTGATACTCTCTTTAACATTTTATTGGTAACTATAAAGTGAAAGTAGACCAGCAGTGATCAGAATAGAAACCCTCTGATTAAAATTCAATTTGTGTCCCTTGCCGTAGTTGAGAAGACTCCATTCAGCAGGTAAGGGTGAATGCACTCTGGGAAAAACAAACAGAATTAAATGAAGACATCATCCGATTCAGACCTGGAAAAATAGACCTTGGGCTTCTCCCTGAAATAAACAGCCTGACGTTACACATTAGCATTGTAAAAAGAGTAAAATATATCTGACAGTTGGAAGGATTGGGTGTTTTAGATGAATATTTTTGTTGTTGTTGCCTGAGACCATATATTTTTGTTTTCAACTCATTAACCTGAAGACAGAAAGAAATGAATTCTTGGGAATGCTGTAATGTCATTACTAGGAGTGTTTTAAGGTTCAGTACTCAATGCAATTCATTTCCCCAGTACTTAGCAATAATGCTTACATACATTTGTATGTATAACATATGAGTATGAGCCGGTACTGTAGCGGCGAGGATGCTTTCGTCCTGTGAGGAAGCTGTCTTATTGCAGACTGTCGCGCTCAGACTGACTGTGTGGGACCCCAACGGCTGGCACCAGGACGGGCCCATCGGCCTCTGCAGTGGACACGTGGGGCTGCGGGAGTAGGCGTATTTTCAAGAGAAACTTTCAAAGTTATATATTCTGAAGTGCCATTAGTAGCTCTGCACTTAAGGGGCTAACTCCCCTGCTCTGAAAATGTATCCCTGGCCTTATTTTTTTTTAATCCTCTTCTAAAGCTTAATTCTCCTTTTGGTAGTGGCCACACTCAGCAGGGACGGAATCAACTGCTGCTGTCTTCAGTGGGAATTCAGGGCAGGTAAGCAAGAGTACAGTGGGTATCTAAATTGTCTGCGAATACCAACCCTTGGCTATTGCACATAACCTAAGCTTATATACGGCACCTTTAACTTGGTGACTTTGTCCAGGCAGAAACCAAGCAATTTGATACAGAGAAGATTCTTTTCGGCAGATCAAGAAAATTTTAAGGAAACACCCACTGGCATCGCCATGATTAATATCTCAGTCAGCTTTTGATAAATCTTTTTAAGACAGTGGGAGAGTCATCGTATTCGGAGCTGTGTTGCCACCACACTTGATGCAGGAACCCCACAGCCTTCAGTGGGAAAACCAGAGATGCTGCAGAAAGTAATGCTCACAATTTTTGTGTAGCATTTTCTAGACATAATTAATGCTATGATGTATTGTGCATGCTATCAAAGGTACAGCTGCTTGGGAAAGTGTAACATCAGGATCTTCAGATCCTGTGCTAATTCCTACGAGATTTTGTATTCAGTCTGCCTCAGTTCCCTCTGAACTATCAATTCATCAAGCTAGACTCATTTGGGATGCAGCTGCTCTGCGTCTCCTGGGGTCTTACAGATCTCAGCGTGCAACCTCATTCCCACATCCCTGCCGTAAGCTCCTACTAAAGCAGCATGCAGTTATTGTGATATTCTTCATCTCATCTTCTGAACTGCCACTGTGTGCTCTGTGCTCTTCCCTGGTCACCATGTTTCACCCCACAGGCAGCTGCAGTTCAGCGTCAGGTGAAACAATTCTTGAGTGTGCAAATGTTTCTAGAATGTTTTTAGACCCTTTTGAAATGAAAGAGGCTTTACAAGACCTATTATTATATTATTATTCTATTTCCACAGAAACATTTAAAGCATGAGTATTGTCTTGGCAGGGTTGGCTACGAAACATGGGTGATGTAGTTGATGCTTTAAAAAAGTATCTTTGTGTCAGACGATTGCAGTTCACTATTTGGTAGGTTACCAACAGAGACACTTCATCAGCTCTGTTTCATTTGGAAAGCAGCTGCTTTCTCATGGCGTCCCGTCTTCCTTAGCTTGCTGCCTCTCTTGCCTCGATCTCCCCCCACTGCCTCCCAGAAGGGTCTTGTTATGATTTACTGATAACCAGGCAACCTCAGGTTAACTTGTCTTCTTCTGAACTTTTATCAAGTTATCTTTACTCATTGATCTAGCTGCCAGTGCTAGCAATCTGGTTGGCACAGTAGCAGCAGTTCTTTATACTCTTTATACCTGCCTGCTCTCTTTCTCTGGACAGTTCTTGTACTCCTGTGCACTGCTAAATATTTCTCTTTGCCTTTTTTGGTGTACCTTTCTCCTCATCAGCAACCATTTCACAGTTTCAGTTCACAGGGTGCTTTTTCAAGGATGCTGAAAAATATAGAACAGTTTTGTAGCTACGCATCCCAACATACAACAGGAGCATTTAATCAATGTTGCTCATTTTGTTCCTTCCTCTCGCCCTACTCAATTTTGCAAGGAGACGGGCAGACGCATGAAACCTCAGCATTAAACTTGCACCCAAACAGACGTGCTAAACAGGCGACGCATCAGGTTTTTGCTTATGTTTTTGAAAGGAGCTTAGTTTTCATATATGATAATAAGATAATGGTAACTCCTTTCCCCCCCCCGCCCCCGGCATGGACTTTTTCATGGTT
Source organism: Pandion haliaetus (assembly GCA_013401275.1). Classification (NCBI taxonomy): domain Eukaryota; kingdom Metazoa; phylum Chordata; class Aves; order Accipitriformes; family Pandionidae; genus Pandion; species Pandion haliaetus. The sequence goes on from VYZV01045820.1 coordinate 152,663, forward strand.
TTAGGCTTGGATACAGCTGACTTGTGCTGCCTGGAGTTCTAGTTGAATCTTTTTAATTTATACCTCCCCTTAAAGAAAAAAAAATGTAAGAGAAAAAGGCCATGACGGCTTAAATGCCACCATCACCATATATATTGCCTCTCATCTCAAGTTCTGCCTCTGCAGGGGTCCCCTCAGAGAGTCCTCTGAGGACCCTTAGCCTTATTCTACCAATAGCTCTCTGTTGAAAGCCTGTGCTGAAGAATTATTTCTTTCTTACCATTAAATAGCAATGTGCAGAAAAATACATCTAGAAAATCATTTTGCATGTTACAAGATGGACTTTCACTCAGGGCAATTGGCTAATTCAGTACAGGCACCATCCAGAAAATTTGTTAATTCCTTGGGTTTTTTTCTGTATAAAGTACATTCTTGTGAAATAAATGCACTTTCCCCCTTAAAAAAAAAAAAAAGTAACAGTTAGGAACAATACAGCCAAAATGTTTTATTTGGGCAATACAAATACAATCAAATCAAAAATATCACAGATTTTCATACATTAGTAAGAAGTTACTGTACACTTGAACAGTTGCCATTTTTACAGCTAACAAAGCTTTACCTTTATTAAAATGTATTTTCCTCTCACATAAAATATACACTTTTCACTGACGTATTTTACATCATACACCTCTCTGGGATAAGAAACATTTCACAAACAATGCACAACAGAGGCCATCTTCTCTAAACCCATACAAAATATTACATAGAAGCGAGAAACACTGGTATATCCTACTAGGCTGCAGCCCTCAAATGTCATAGTCTGTTGCTACTAAAAATACTACATGCATCATAAAATGCTGTACATCGTTTAAAGTTTGGACTTGTCAGATTTGATCCTAGTTCCACATGGTACTTTGTAGTGAGTGTTAAACATCAGCTTTGTATTAATGGCACACTGACTCTTCCTTTGTGTTCGCATCTGCAATTAAAAAACCCTCGAACGATGTTCCTAATGCCAGAGCAAACGCAAATGATTTTGCAATATAACACCACGGCTGATCATTCGATGCCCCGTGTGCCTCGCAGACACACAGTCTGCTCAGTCTTCTGACAGCATAATAAACATCTGAAATGAAATCCTTGATCCATTGAAATAAATGGAGTCTTGCCATTGACTTCAGTGGAACCAGATTTTAACCCTGCAGTGGTGTTATATTTCCCTTACAATTAGTACAATATAGAAGGAGGGGGAAAAAGTTCCATGAAGAAAGACTCCAGCCATGCTGCAATAGAGAGATCACTGGCAGCAAGCATCTCTATAATGTAAGGTTTCCATAAGAGCTTCCCCGGGGACTACCAAGAACTGTTCTTTCATAATCATTTTCTGATTTAATTTGGAGAACAGATGCAGGAAATAAATACACTCATCCCTACAGGCTCTTGCTGGGATTTGGAAAGAATTAGGGACTCTGTTAACTTCAGGTTAAACTAATTAAAAAAACATAGAAAAAGAAAATGTCGCTATATTTTAATCCTGGGAGAAGTTCTGTTGTTAAACTAATGAATGAGTTACGGAAAAGCGATTTTCTCCCTACCCATTGTACAGCAGTAAGATTGCAAGGAAGTTACTGAGTGGCTTTGGAAAAAAATTTCCATATATTTTAAAGAGGCTTTTTCTTTAACTGCAAATAGGAAGATCTGCCTGGTTACTGAGACAGATACTCCATGTACTGTAGCATTGTTCTTGTAATGTTCTTTCTTGGCTCGAGTCCCTCCCGAAAGGCACCGGCCGCTTCCCGGCGCCGAGCCCCGCGTCTCCCGTGGGACGTGGAGGTGCTGAGCCGCCCCGGCACGGCTGCGACTGGTGTGCCCAAGGTTTCGGAGGAGCCAGGCTAGGGCTAGAGTCCGGGAAATGCCAACCCAAGCCTGGTATCTCAAGGCGCCTTTCAGACATCAGCTTCTCTTTTTGCACAGGTTGTTCCCGTCCTGCTGCCAGGCCGGCTCTACACAGAAACACCCTTCCTACCTTAGCTCATCGCCGGGGAGAACATCCCCTGCCAGGATTTCTTCAGGTACCTTTGGATAGGGGATTGTTTCTCTTCAAAAAAAATCCTTCAATCCTCATAAATAAGGCATCTGTTTAATTTAGTTACTGTAAACTACTTTTTAAAAACTAAAATCCTCACCGTATCCTGTCATCTTCAGATGGTTTATTTAGAAATTAATAAAAAAGAGTAATATATATATATATATATATATAAGAGTATCCTTTTCTAATCGTAACACAATGTGCAATCTGCAACCTGATTCTGGAATAAAATACAATCCTTAACAGAAGCAGTGTGAATGTAGGGAAAAGTAATTCAATCACCTCCCATTATTTGTGCATTTACCACATTAAGATGGCTTTATCTTCTCTGTGGCTAATGGTCATGCAGAGAGAGGAAACGCTGTGTTTTTGCACTACCCCGAGCCTCACACCACAGTGCCGCAACGCTGCTGTAGGACAAAATCCTTACTGTACCTGAGGATCCACATGGTGACTTTGTCAGGCTAAGAGAGGGATGGATGCAAGAGGAACGTGCTCTTGGCGTTGGGTTTGGTAGCTGAGAAATGCATTGACCTGGCTGCCGCTTGAGCCAACGTAGGCAGTCTGGTTTCACTCAATCCACCCTTGTAGGAGCTTTAGGAAAGTGCTTTCTGTGCTGCTGATTGACGATGTTTAAGCAGAATTTGATGCAGTTGGATTCACACTAGTCATGGGAATATATTTTTGCAGCAGTGCAAGGGTGACCAGTGTACTGTGATGAATTATATTTCCTTGGATTCGCTTGGCTTATGCTGTTATCAGCTATAAGCAAGCTAGAAAACAAACAAATACAATATCTGATCTTTTGACACAGATACTGTACATTGGGCTCAAAGCAGAAATTTCATCAGCAGAAGACAGATGAAAGTGTGAGGGGGTATCATCCATAATGTGAAATCTGGCTCCGAAATTATGTGAATTGCACATTATACAGAAGCACTTCCAAGTTGCACTTGGCATTATTCTTAGATTTACTATGTAATTTAGGCAACGATTTCCTTGTGAGGAAGCTGCCTGTGCACAAATAGGGGCAGAAGTTGGCTTTTCTTTTATCTGTATGCTACTTTATTGGTCCTGGAATAAAATACAGCATTATTTGCTGACATTTGCCAATACCTCAGCTAAATGTTTACAGTCCTGAAATTCATTAGGTAGGTTGTCATGTTTGATTTTTGCTCAGTCTGATCATAAATAAAACCAAAACAAATTTACTTAATCTAAATTAAACTGAGGTTTGGGGAACCGTATAAAAAAGATGATTTCTTTTACAGTTAAGGTGTGTGTATGGGATATCCTTTATACATATAATCATAGCTGTAGTTTTTTATATTCATGTTTTGTGTCTGAGTATATGAACATGCAGCGCATGCTTGGTTTCTTTGGATTACTAGTGTGTGTTTCATTCAGTAAGGTTGACTGGCGGAAACATTTTATAACTGCTTAGTATTAACTTGTCTAATTTACTGTGCCCCTGAATGACAGTCATACACCTCCGTTTGTAGGTTGACTTTTGTTCTTTTCCATTTTTTAATGTAATGGTTCTACTGCGTGTTCTGTAGAGTGGAAATGAGAAGGGAAGTCTAGGATTTACCATGAATGCATTATGGAGATTCGTAAGTAAATACCCTGGGCAAACTTTCACTTTCTGTTCTGCTAATCTCAGAATGGCTTACTTCATTTAAACCACTGCTGTTACTTGGCTGCAAAGCTGAAGCCACAGCAGAACGTGGCATGTATCGTAAATCCGCTGTATATAGCTCCTCTGCACACGCAGGGATGGTAGAGCAGCTCTGCAGAATAACCCCGCTGGGTACCAGGAGTATGCTGCCAGGTAAAAAGGCCGCTGCACAAAACCAGGTACCTAGCTCAAAGGTGACAAAATTTGTCATGGGGAAATCAGCATTGACACGATAAAGGCAAAATTTGCTTTCTCATGGAAAATCCATTAAGGAAATTGATTTCGCTTTCTCACGGAAAATATGTTCTATACAGATCTACAGAGGAAGAGCTGTACTGAGAAAATAACATGATGATGCTTTCTAGAGCCCCTCTGACATATGGATCATGATTTCTCATGTAAGCTCACCAAACTTCCTTTTGGTCTTAGGATAAAGGGGTTTGTACTTTCATTAAACCTCTCTGATTTTGTATTTATTTTAATAAGAGCATTTTGTTATTGTGGTTCATTAGTTCTTCCATCATATGTGTCAAACCTGGCAAGTTCCATTTAAAATATTCTTTTTGAAAGAATAGTTTTATACTTGCTAAGTAACACCGAGGATTCACCTCAGTAATTTATTCTGCAATAAAAAGAATACCAGTCTTTTGCAGAAAGTTTTTTTTAACATTTAAGATATTAAAATGAATGGAAGAACATTTGTTTTCATTCATCAACTTTCTGTAAAATGGACCCCCCTCTCGGATTTTCAGGGGCACCATGAGGTAGTGGGGTCCCATGAAAAAACAAAGGAGCCACACTCCAGCTATCCTCGTACTGAATTCTTTCCATGTGTTTTTTTCTTTTTTTTAAGGCTCGTTTTCATAAACACTATTTCAATTCACATTTACTCAGCTTCTTCCACCTGGGAATCTCACAGGCTACGCTGCATTAACAGGAAAGCTAAAGACTCCCTCTGTCAGTGTGCCAGGGACTGTCACTACGCTCTATCAATGAAGAACACCAGAAAACTCTTTCATTTGCCTGCAAGGGATTAGATGGTGAAAACGGGAGTCTAGACTCCATACATCCCTGAAAGGGTGAAACAGCGCTACCGCTTGTTCTGCCACACAGGGAAAGTGTCGCCCGAGAAGGCACTGCATCCCGCCTGCCCTTTCATCGGTCATTGTTTGCAGAGAAGTCATCCCATTACAAACCAGCAATAATTCTCTAGCATTGATTAGATTTACATGTGTGAAGGATTGTACAAATGTTTACTTTAGCCTCTAGCAGTTGACATGGAAGCTTTATGTTCTGAACCGGTGAATAATGCTAGGCTTTCCCTTCATGCTCCTTAATGCTTTTTTGACCTTATTTGCCTGTAAGTAGCTTTCCCATCAAAAGCTGTAATTCTGCTGAGTGATTTCCCAAATGCAAGAGGAGTCCTACTGTGTAATACTTGGCAGATCTCACAGTGTGCAGCATTACATTACATGCAGGGTTTACTACTGAGTGATTCCATTTTGCAGTCCAGCTAGTACCATCTCATAATTAAATAGCGAACTCATGCCGTGTAAAGGTCAAACGTATCAAACCTGCCAAAACAAAGGCCACATGTGTGTGGGACTCGGGAGATCGAAGACCAAAGTCAGCATATATACAATAGCCATTCATTAGCTTAGAAATTAGGACTTGCCAGGGTAAGCAAATTACTTGCTGTAGATGTGCTGCATGAGAGCGTACTGCAGCGATGAAGCTTGCGCACGTGGCTTAAAATGGGCTTTAGCTTTGTAACCTGTGTCAGTTCCACTCTCGGCTGCATTAATTTTTTGAAAGAGAGGCATTAACAACACAGTAACTTTGCTTATACGTTTGCTTTGATCTTGTTTTTCGAGCCGTGTCATCAAGAGCTGGTGCTTGATAGCTAAGATTGGGTTTTATCTGTCAAGCTTTTTTAAGCTTTTAGAAGCTAACAGGGAGATTAGGTTTTGAATATGGGCTTCATATCCTAACCCCTTATGCAAATATGTTTAACAGATATGACAACACTCTGCTCCCTGGGTGTAATACAAAATATACCATATGATTATATATTAGACCTGCTCTGTGAGGAAAAGCAGTAAATGGGTCACAGTAGCTTTACTGTGTCCGTAAGTGTTCATAATTCATTCCTCTTGTCCTAGAAATGAGCTTTAGTCTGTCTCTTACAGAACTCATCCTATCTGCTGTTCGTTTTGTACAGGTAAAAATAATTCAGACCCTTCTTAATAATTTGCTACTCCAGTTTTAATTGGAAATGTCTAGGCTGGTTCTTGCTTCGTTCCCTTCTAATACCATTTGACCCTGGTTCACAGAGGTCAAACCAAACTGCAGTAGCATAGTTGGATTGACATATTTAGATCTGGCATTTCACTGTAATTGATTTTGCACTGCACACGGGGTAAATTAAATATAATATGTAAGTATTAAATGGGTATAGTTGAGCCTCCTGTTACTACAGCTTCGGTCTTTCAGCTCTGTCCGTACAGAATGAGACTGTGTTATAAACAACCATGCTCAGCTGAGTCTGCTGTAGACACAGCTATGTTATTCCTGGGGAGGAGCTACACTGTGCAAACACATTGGAGGTTCTCAAAATACTGGATTTTGTTGTTGAAGAAAAACTGAGAAACAACTATTTGGCAAAACCCTAGCTGCTGATGCTTAAACATATTTTTTTCTTGAGTATGGTACAGGATTGATTTAGCTAAATTACCCTACCTGGCAACTTTTGCAACATCACTGAGAGCAGGGGCTTCTTTGGTGCTTGATCGTTATCCATATTTATCAAAGCAAAGATACAAGAGTGGAGCAACAATATTATTTGAATCGTTATGGTTATGAAGAAATATCAAAATGACAACTGCTGAGTAAATGTTAATAGACAATATTGTCTGCTGGTGATGGTGAAAGAGTAGTACCCATTAAGAAGAAAAAAAGGCATCAAGTCCCTAGGAAAGCTGTTTTCCCTCTTGTCATAATGACCAATGCTGTTAACAGGATTTCTAATGGATGTTTTATAGTCTTCCCTAAAACTACATTACTAATAAAAGTCTTACTTTGTCATATTTATGTATTTATTTTCAGCTTATAAAAATGTAGCAGGCATCCTCTCTGCTAAAGCACGCTTGTAATCGAGCTTTAAAAGCCTGGGTAAGCTGCTTCACAAAAGACACTGATGGTAATTGGCAAACAGCCATCAGAGTTCAAACATTAAGTATTGACATTAGATTGAAAGGAAAGCTGATTCTGAAACAAGTGAGGAAATTCAGGGCCATCCCCAGTCCGCGCTGTTCCCTCGGTTCCTGTGCCCAGCCGAGTCTCTGGGCTGCGATGGACCGCAGGTCCTCAGCCAAGGAGTAGACCTATGCTATAGTTGCTTTCTGTTTCTAAATTCCACCAGTGAAACGTTAAGTTTTAGGTCTAGCAGATCAACATGTGGTTCATTTTTCTGACCAAGAGGTATTAGAAAGACACGTCATGAAGCATGGCATACTTTGCAAGTAAAGCAAAAGCTTATAATTAAGAATAAGCACCTCTGAAATACCCCGAAGTGTCATTATTTAGGTATTAGCCATGTGATCTGTGGAAATCCACTAGCACATTAAAACTGATCTTGGGCAGAGAAGGGAGTTTTATTTATTTTATTTCATTTCATATATTTTATTTTATTTCAAACCAATGAGCCAGGTCCTTCTATTGCATAAAGCGACTCCACTGACTGCTGAAGCTACAGATCACTAATACACAATTTGGCGCTCTGTGGTGTGACAGGCAGGGATCTACTTGAAAAGAGAAGGACGAAAATTGGAGCTTTGTTCCCTCAGTTGTGCAAATACCGTCTATTTCACGTGCTAGAAAGTTCTGATTTATAGCGTTGCCCTCCCTGACGCTGCCATTGTACCCCCAGTAATATCATCACCTTCATTTCTCTCTCTCCAGCTCAGGATGGCCAGCTCCTGTCCCGGAGAGGGCTCCTGCCTCCTGAGCCTCTCCTCTCCCTTCACGTGCGTGGGGTCAGGGTCTGTAGCTTGACTCATTTCTTTTCTAGATAGATAGAGACTTTAAACAAAAATCTATCCTTTAAATCGTGGTCCTCACTTGGCGACCAGTGAGCATATTACACGTACGTGTGGTTTTAGAGCAAGTTATTAATGCAGCAAGATTATTTTATTTATTCCAATTTCACTGTTCACAGCTCAGCACAAAGCCAGGACTTCTTCACAGTTCCTAATAAATCACCTTAAAAACAGGATTTCATTACTTGTCTGGAAATACTTGTTTTTCTAATCTATTTTTAGCTCTAATATATGTAGCATCACTCAGGTATGATTGTCATGTTGGCTTTTTAATACTGAGCTTTGTGTTGCAGGACTTAGTTGTTCTTTTAAATTGTCTTATCATATGATAATGAGCTAAGCTTTTTGCTCTGGATCACCAAGGAAAATATATTTGTGGAATGAAGAACAGATGGCGTCGAACCAAGGCATTATTCAGGGTACTGCCGTTTGTTTACTGCTCTGTAAAATCCTCCCTGTATTAGCAGAGTAATATAAGCTAGATGCACTAGTACCTGGGGCATTTTTGCTCAGGGCTCAATATGATACTGTATTCCTAGGCTTCCCAATTGCTGCAATGTAAAACAGGAGAGAAAAATCACAAGTCTGTCAGGGAAGAGGAATAATCAATAGTTACAGGCTATCAAAGACAAAGCAGTACTTACTTATTAAAACCAAGGGGCACGCTCAGCCCTGTTCTGCGCTGCAGTATCCTGTTCAGCCAAGCAGTGCTGCACGGGGCCGTGCCGTACAGGAACCACAGGAACACTCGGCTGAACCAAGCTCACCCTGCTAACCTTTTATTGCGCGGGGAACTGAGTTTGAGTGTATGGAATACATGGACTCCCAGTTCAGTGCTTTACACTTTGTAATTGAAAAGCCTGTAATGAGGAGCAATCTATCTTGCAGCTGCTGATCTAGAAGAACTGAACAAATAATCAAGCCAACTGGTCTGTGGCATGGTTCCTAAGGCTGTCAGTCCCATACCCGACAATAATGCTGGAAGAACTACTGTTAGCTCTGCTAAAGCTTTCCCTCAACCCTAGTTAGATCACTAATGGCTAAAGCCTGCCCAGACTGAGCATGGCTGGGACGCGTGAAGGCGCCCAGAGCGCCGGCACGCTTGGCAACCTTCTGAAGCAAGCGGTGGCCAGCAGACTGGTGACAGGCAAGAGGCACACCTTGCTCCCGCAGACAGAAAAAGGTGTGAATCTGGTCTGGTGGGGTCTCCGCTGGCACTGCTCCAAGGCAAACCATGTCTCCCTCGCTTCAGATGATGCTCTGGCAGGTCTGCATGTTCGTCTCCTGTTGGTACCGCACGGCGCTACCAGGCAGCCCGCTGAATTAAGACAAAGTGGTCCCTTTGCCTTTGTGCAGCATCGTGGGGTTGTTTTGCACTCTGCCTTAATTTTTTCTTTCCTGTTTGCTTCTCGGATGTTGGCCTACGTCTCAGGAAGATGGGAAACACATCCCAAGGAAAGCCAGAAGGATGAGGGCAGCCCAGTCCCTGGTGTGCGTGCCTGGGGGCTGAGGAGGCACGACCTGCTCCACCGCCCCTGCTCTGTCCCACAGGTTCTGACATGAGGGTCGTCCTTCACGGCGGTAAGTGCTTCCAAAGCACTTGGTCACTGCTTATAATTTGCAGGGACCACCACATCGCTGCTGCATTGCTTGGGCAAGCAGGAGCATGACTCCAGGCTGCAACCAGGAGGCACTGAATGCTCCATGTCCCCTGAAGGCAGTGGCCTTTCCCCGGCACGACCCCTCACTGCTGCTGCTGAAGCCAATGAAAGGTTCAACCCAAAGTCTTTAGAGCTACTAGGGATTTTGCCTGCTGTAAGAACCATGTTATTGCGGTCACTTTTTTTTGTCCCATGCTCTGACACAGAACACCAGTATAGCACCAACCACACAAAATGCATTTAGGCACGGAGGCTGCCATTGATTTTAAGGCCGTTTTTGAGACAGAAGTGCTGCTGAGCTCAAAGCTGCTTTAAATGCTAAGGATCTGCAGAAAGTTAAATCCTACCTGTTTTAAACTTCACCTAATTTTTCATGGGCAGTTGAAGTGTGATGTGTTACATGACTCTGGCTCCACCAGGGCAGCCAGCTGTGGCAAAGTCCATTTAAAAAAGAACATATTGTTTACAAATGAGGTTTGATGCTACTTCAGTCCTGACGGGCGTACCATATTTAGGGCGGCAGTGATACTATCCTGAATATTTTTTTCATTTAGATCATTTCAGTGCTAATATCAAGCAAGACGCTACAGAAAAACACTGGTTCTTAAACTCGCGCCTATTGGATTATTTCAATATATTATTCATATCATCTTTTTATTCTACTGCATTTTAAAAAACTGTTTATGAAAAAGTGCTCATAGAATGTATTAGCATTTGACCAGAACAGGGTATTTAATTCCGCATGCAAGCATTGACAATGAAGCATATATTATGCCTCCTACACAGCATTTACTGTCATTATAGTCGCCTACATATATTATTTTGTTGATGATTATGGGTGAATATTAGCAAAAGAACTTTGCGTAAAATAAAACCATAGTTGCCCACCATCTGAGAATGAAGGAGAAAAGGGCATAAACAAATGGCTTGACTTGCAAGTGATAAACTCATTGTTTTGAAACTATCTTAGGAAAATTAAGGAGTGTATTCAGTCATCTATTACTTGTTGCAGCATGGCATAAACCTGATGCCTTCAAGGGTTTTCTCTGCTCTCATTTCTGCCGCTGCCCTTTTCTAAAGGCAGCACTGCAGGCACTAACCAGGGCTTCGGATGACTGGAGGGAGACAGAGACCAAGAGTGCGCGATGCATTCTCCAGCCTGTGTCATCTTCTTGACTGAGTCAGCAGGGCAAAAGATCATGTAAATTTTTAGTGCCACTGCCTTTATCAGACAACTGATTTATTGCTGTCATGGCACAGACCTGCATGAATGATGAATTAATTCCCCACAGTATGTAAATAGCATAGCGGATATCATAGTCACTTTTGTCCCCTGTGCATTGCCATAGCGCTACGCTATTTTGTTAACATTCATATTATTTGTGTCATTCTATTAGAGCCAAGGCTCTGTGGTGATGGTATTGGTGACAAAGTTGGAATGTTCTGGAAGATTCACCACCAGTCTGCTGGGTCCCTGGTTTACTATGATCTTCTCTAGTGCTCTACATCAATTTCTCTTTAAATTATTGGCTGGGTGACAGCGTTATGCAAACCTACATGTACGCCACAGACTGGTCCATGTGTTTAACTCTTGTGTGTGCCTGGTTTTGGAGTTGGATGTGCCAGGAGACTCTTGCGTGGCGGTCTGCAACTTCCCTATAGGGCTGCTCTTGAAACCTGCCTCTGAGATCTTTTAAGAGATGTTGGGAAAAAAAAGCTTCTGCATCATGTTTTCTCCTGGCTCAGTCTGAGCTAGTCTTTGCGGGTCTCACGACTAATTCTAGTCTTGTTGGGTTTGCCACAAATCCTGAGCTGACTGGGAATTTTGCGTAGGTGGCACGACAACAAAACCACCACCAACAAAGAAAAGCCATAAAGAATAGTTTAGTATGGTGGGCAAAGGTGGCCTGGCAGGTGCTGTTGGGGCCTTAATGCCAACATTTTCCGTGTGACTGAGGAGAAGCAAGCTGTGGAGCTTGGGGAAGGGACCAAGTCCCGCACTGGCCATGACCTGGCAGCCTGTGGGAGGACCCAAAGGGGCTGCTGCTTCTGAAAATGCCCAGCTTGAGCTGATTCATGTTCTTCACTGTCATCTTCTCCTGCTGACCCTGATTTAAGGGTTGGGAGTGAGGGGCAGGTGTGTGAAATGGATTTAATTTGTAGGTGTAGGAGGCACTGCAGTTGGTGATGTGGAAATCTGAAGACAGAGCGGATGAAGGGAGAGAAGGCATCTCCCTTCCCTAGGTCAGAGCTGGGGAGCTCTGCTCTGGTTTTGTCCAGGTGTTGGCCACTAGCACCTGGGCTGCCTGTTCGACGTTACAGGTCAAGTGAGGAGCCATGAGCAACAGCACACAGGATGCTACAGCTGGGAAGGAGACCACGTCTCGGGGGAACGCAACTGCAACCAAGCAAAGCTTTCGCATCCCTGCTCCACCAAACTGCTCGGCCTCGAGGGTGCTGAGGTCCCTAGGTAGCGAGCAGGATAGCTGCACCTCCCTGGAAACCCTACATCCCGAAAGGCTGTCTACAGGAACTATTCTGAAGTACGTGGCTGATCTAATTTCTCCATTCAATCAACATTTCTCACGTCATCAGGAAAAGAGCCCAGTCTGCTGTACCTCCCCAAGGTGAAAGGCAGAAGCCAACAGGAGATGCTGTTCTGCCTTGCTTGGCTTCAGTTTAAAATGACACAAAGTAAAAGATGTCAACAAACCTAAACAACGCCCTGGGAAGAGACCTGATCACATTTCCTACAATAGCTTATCCAACCCAGTAACAGATCTTGTGAACTTGTGTTGTCTGAGCCCAGGCTTTTGAAGTGTTGTGGACTTTTTCCATGGGCTGGGATACACAGAGACATTAGATTTACCCGTTGTAAGTGATCGCCATTGATTTTGGTGAGGAGGAGGAATGGATAGCCATCACAGGACAGAAGAGACTTTACAAAAACAGAAAAAGAAGAGAAAGAGGGTTTTTTTTTTTTCCACTGGAGTAAATGGATGACTAAACCACCTGAGGGTCTTCCTGTGGGATTCTCGCTTTTTAGATAAAAAAGTGCCAGGTGACCTAAACTGGTTCAGGTTGAAGTATGTATTAAGCTTTACGTGCTATTAAATTAATAGACTGGTATTCTTTTAACTCGAGCTGGCTGGTCATTTTGACTATATATAAGAGACATTATATAAAACTGAACAGAAATTAACAAAATCATTTGATAGCCAGAACCTCATTCTTAGAGCTGATCTGCCTAGGTTGTTATTCTAATTGCTGCTCCGACTGGGGAAGTGGGGACTGCGTGGCACTGCTTCTTTCTCTGGGGCTGCACCTTATCTCCAACAGTTTTCTGAGTGCATGTTCTGTACCGGCTGATCGCATCAAAAAAGCCAAAGGATTGAGAAGTTCAGGCGCTCGGTGAAAGGAGAGGTGCAGCAACACAGATGGAGTGCTAAGATCTGCGCGTTTTAGCTATCCACTTCACAAAATGTGCTGGAAGATTTGCTCAGAAATAAGCAAACAGATCCCGCAAGCGTGATTGTGTTTCCATCTATAGAATAATGCTGCCTGGATACACTTCCTGGCAAACCATGAATCTCTGTGCTTTCTGATTACACTGTAAATCTCACTTGCTCATCTGTCATAAAGATTGATTTTTCTTTTATTGTTTTGTCAGTATATGGTTTTATCTCTTCAACCCCCTTCTCTTCCCTTCCATCCATAAGCTGACATTTTGCTGAAGCGAATGTTGTGATGTCTATTGTACGTTACTGAGTGAAGCTCTAAAAAATGAGTCCTGCAAATTAGCAGACATCATAAAAAGTAACAGCCTGCAAGGCACAGCGTGCCCCCCCCCCGACCATACAAGCCTGCTCCCCTTTCCTGGGGTCTGGCACTCCCCAGGCACCCCACCTCCTGCTTTCGGCTTGGCTGAGCCTTTTCTATGGGAGCCACGAGACATTTTGTGAGAACAAGCGTAGTAGAGAAGGTCCAGGAGTGGCAACTCGAATTGCAGCTGCGTCCTCAAGGCACTGTTAGCGAGGTGGCACCAAGGCTGGCAGCGGTGCTCGCCTCTGCCTGGGGCCTCAGGATGCTCCCAGGTATCCCCTGAGCTGCAGCTCAAACCGCGATTTCCTTCAGGGATGGCTTCAAGCCCCAGTAATTTGCAGCGTTATACTTGTTAACTTCTGAAGGTTGGTAATTGTTTTGTGTCGCCATTGACAAAGTTGACGACTTTCTTTTCCTTTACCATATTAATTCAGTGACTTTTGTGTGTGCATATAAAAAGGCATGTTTACTTTGGTTAGACAAATTGTGAATGTTAAGTTACCGTCTGTACCATTGAATCTGCTATTTTTCTTCTGCCCATTATCGTGGACCAATATTCTACTTTGGGAAGGCATTTAAACCTCCTCACAGTGATTGAAGGCAACAACCAACTTTTTATATTCTGTTTACACTGATCTCTATTTGATTTCCACTGATATAAGAGGCTCCTATTGTAGGATCACCCTCATCTGTCAACGTAGGCTGCGCAGAGGCAGCACAGTGCTCGTAAGCCAGGGAGCAGGCTCCTCGAAGAGTATTGCTAATTGTGTACCATTAGTTATGCACGTTTAAACAGTAGTTCAGGCTTAGTCCACAGCCTTAAGACACGCAGACTATCAGCTAGCTACTCGTGACAGTACCTAGGGAAGTCTGGCTGCGTACAAGCTCTGCTGTGCATCACTGGCATTATTTGCTGCACTCAAATTTTCTGAGAGCTAAAAATTTGGCATACTGTTGATTTAAAGCAGCTTTCCATTTATAAAAATGCATGTGGGATGGAGTCATTAGAATAATAAATTCTAATGCTTATATAATGCTTTAAATGTCTATGAAGCACATTATAACTGGAGCTGTTTCACTGAGAACTCGGGCGAAGGGAGGAAAAAAATGCCCTAACGCCCTGCCCAGGGCATGGAGCTTGGCTGGGCAAAGGAGCCCTCGCAGGTCCGCTGGCTCAGGACTCGGCTTCATTAACGAGCTGTTCTGAAATCCAGCTGTGAGAGACAGCCGGCTGCCCCATGGAGGGAGGAGGTGCCCTCGGTCAGCAGAGACCAAGCCCTTCTCCATCCTACTGGCTCTGGCCGTGTCCCCACCATCACCGTCACCGTCACCGTCAACGTCATCACCACCATCACCACAACCAACCATTTTGTGCACCTGGGGCTCTAAGCGTCCCTCGCCCCACCTGGCTGGGGTGAGAACCATGAAGCAGCGGTCCCTGCAGCTGCGGGGTGCGGGACCTGCCCTTCCCACGGGTGGGAGGACACCACCGAGGGACGGCGTGGTGGTGGGCTGTGGTGATGGTGCGTGGGCACCATCCCTGCACCCTTGGGATGCTTCTGCTCGTGGCCGAGCCCGAGGATGGGGCTTCACGTGGCCGTTTTTCTCTCTGCAGCCCGGCGTGCTGACCAAGGGAGAGGGTGCGGAGAGCTCCTCTGGGGAGGGGAGAGGAAGAGGGTGAGGGCTGGCTGGAGGAGGATGGAACCTCCCGAGGGATGCTCGGCGAGGAGAGGCAGGCTGCTGCTGCTCTCATTTTAGAGCTAAATCAAGAGGACCTCTTTTCTCTCTTAATTGCTATTTTTTTACATCTTCTCAGACCATTTTAGTATAGAATAATTTCCCAAGCTCAGACATCCTAATTTGAATTGTTGTATTATATGTTGGGGTTTTTTTTAGATTTTTTTCCTCCTGTTTACACGGAAAAGCTGGGCCAGAGCCTGTGCTGGTATGGACCTCTCTCCCAAATCTTTACGTGCATACAGGAGCAGCTGTTATAGGTATTAGTGGACAGGCAGGTTGTAAACAATTCCATGATGGTGGGAAACTGAGAGTGGTCCACCTGGAAGATCTTTGGAGGACACTAATGAGAAAGCCACCTTTAACTGCTCCTCAGAAGTCAGCCTGTCCTTACGAATAACGGAGGAACACCTGCTTACAGAGGCATACAAACCCAATTTAGTTTTGGTTTGTTTTGCTTTTCCTCCCTAGTAAATCCATGTGTCTTTCATAGCACATTTGAACTTAAAAGAACGGTAACTAACATCTCATTGCACTTCTTAAATCTCAGGTTGGTGAACTGCTCTAGTTAGTCATGGCCCTTTCAGTCCTGCATGCAAGTCTATTTATTGCATGAGGGACAGGACAGCTGTGATGCTGCGGTGGTGTCCCCGCTTGGAGAAGATGAAGGGCTGGCAAGGCTTCTACAGGAAGCCACAAAGATGTCACAGAGCCCAAGAAACTCCTTTAAACAGTTGAGAAGGAAAGAAACTCAATCAATTTTACCCAAAAGGGCCCCGGTTGCCAGCGGCATGTGATAGAGGAGACACAGCATGGTCCTCCGGCCCCAGCAAGGCAGCCGCCTGGCTTACGCCGACGCCTGTCCCCAGCCCGAGGTGGTGGTGGAGGGCGAAGGAAGGACGATGGCACCGTCCCGGGGACGGAGCATCCCCCGCCAGCCCCGTCTGCTGGGCGAAAGTGGAGAACGGGGCCAAAGAAAACCTATGTCTTTCTGTGGACTGAAAGCATCTGCTGCAGCCCTCTGGAAGGTCACTGTGATGGTCACCTTTTTTTTTAGGTAGCCCCTCATTTTGTTAATGTGAGAGATTTCTAAAGTTAATTACGAACTCTTTAGTATTAAATATTCAGGAACACTTATTTTTGAATACCTCAGGTTTAATTTAGGTTCTTTGAAATTTTAATATCTTGCTTTTAATATTTAATGCTACCCTGACATGAGTATAGGAATTTAAAGTCTATTCTTTGAATAAAATGAGTCCTGGATTTCTTTATGGAAAAGGCTGAGATGGAGAGGTGAGGAAAGCGTCTGTCTTAAAAGGATGCAACTCTCTCTTCTTTTTTTCCTGTAGATGTTTGGCCATTACAATATTTCCAAATAAAAATGTTCTTTTTGCACTAGTGTTGTTAAAGTAACATAGACTCAGGCATGCAAAATCTTTTTCTTTCCTCTTATCAAAGACCACAGTCTCTCCAAAGCAGCAGACTGTTTTGGGTCTTCTGCATCATGCTCATCCATCAAGCAGTGCCAGGACTGTGCCGTGTCCCAGGCTCTGTACCATTTTTCAATTAGATGTGATGCTGAGGAGGTGCTCACTGTGTTTTCTTTGGGGTGCCACAGACTACAACAGATCTGGGCAGTAAATTGGACAGAAGTCTGTGTTACTTGGGTGCTTTGCGGGTGAAGAATGAACGTGTTATCTTTGCACGGTTTGTTTACTGATCCGATGCCAAACAGGTCACTCCTGTGCAACACCAGCTAGTTAGCGAGCGGTGGTGGGTCCTGGGGAGCTGCCTGGGGCAAGGGCTGTCTGCGTCCTCCCTGCACAAGGAAATAGGGTGCCATTTGTTTCGGTTCATCTACAAGGCTAATAATTCATGTATGTATTCCAGATTATTGTGAAAACAACCCTTCATACACATACGTATTATACGTATGTGAGTATACTGGGCATTGCAGGGCTTACTCGGTTCATGTATCAGCTCTAATTAAAGTGTCTCAGTTATTAAAATATCTTTAACATATTTTACAGCACAGTATCTTCAAACTAGAAGCCTCACAATTTTTTGTTAGGGTTTTTTTTGGGGGGGGTGGTGGTGAGAGGGGTTAGCTGCCTAATTAACAGACACCATTATTTTGTGAACTGCATTTAAAGTGAAATGAGTAATACAGGCTTTGTGACATTTACTAAGAATCTACCTTAGAATCAAGATGCATAATAAAAGCACTTGGAAAAAAAAATCACAAGCTGATGTGGTTTAGTGTTGAAATGATACAGGCAAGCCTGTAGCTGGATGAAAACTGAATTTGTCTTGGATAAAAAAGGGTTCTTTTTAAGGAGAGAGTATGAGCCTTGCATGGAGGACTTTGCGGCAGCCCTATTCAGAAGGCACAGGAAAAATATCATCTAAAGGTGATGAAGCCAAGTTGCTAGGTGCCGAGTGTCAAAGAGCAAGAAAATATGTGTGAACATGTAAAATAGCAGCATGCAAAACTATTATCACAAAAGCTTTCTGTGAAAGAGAACAGGATATAATGGGGCTGATTTTGAAAAGCAGTTTTGTCCAGTTTTGTGCCTGCAATTTTATATGAACTTGTAATGCCAGTGCATCTTTTTGGCCACATTTTATGCACTTAGATGCTCACCTACCCAGATTTTACTGCCAATCAGTTTGATTTCCATGGGTCTGGTATCACGTACCATTATTCACAAAGTATAATAGCATGCACAAGTAGTCTCCCCACGTTAACCGGACTTTTTGTGCAAGTATAACATGGCAAGGATGAGATGCCATCACTGAGCTCCAAGCCTCCATCTGTGCTGCGTAATTATTTGTGACAACAAGGTATTATTTTCAGATATGAGGGCACAAAATCAGTAAAGCCATTTAAAATCCCTGTTAGAAGTCTGCACACTCACACTCAGACAATGTTTGTGGCTGTTTGTAACTGGTCCTCAGCATTAGCAATAGATTTTAAGTGTTCTTTGTGGCCCCCACGTTTATTGATGAACCCTGGAGAAATGTTTGGTGGGAGTGTTCCGTGTGTCTTTGGGGATGCTATTTCAGCCCCAACTCTAAAAAAAATGACACACCATAGAAATTTGGACTCTAACTGTCGGGTCTGGTCCATAGCACTAGTGTTCATGCCAGGCTGGATAACAGGGCATGAGTGGCTCTGAATTGTTACTTTCCAGTGTAAAAGTGCTCATCTGGGATGGCAGAAGGACGCAGCAAAGCGCCTGGAGAACATTGGTCTTCAGCTGCAGCTTTGCATACTCTGAGTCTTACGGTTTCTGAGAAGCCCTTCAAAAGGAACCGCCAAACCCTCCAACCATTAGCTCGCTGATTCAGAGACTGCATGAGCTGCCGCCCAGAATAATCTGGCATGATCAGCAAAGCCAGCTCGAGTGCTTCACCACTCGCCCCGGCTCAGAGCAGCCTCCTTTACACTCCGTTTTGCTCCCTTCACTCAACCGCCTTAAACTTTTATGGTCATGCTCTAAACAGAACCCTGAGGTCTGACATCAAATTATTCTCTCTCTCTCTTTAATACTGTGTTCAGTGTTGGGCCCGTTGTCCCTCTCTACAACTACCCAAAAGGAGGTGGTAGCGAGGTGGGGGTCAGCCTCTTCTCCCAAGTAACTAGCGATAGGACAAGAGGAAACAGCCTTAAGTTGTGCCAGGGGAGGTTTAGATTGGATATTGGGAAAAATTTCTTCACCGAAAGGGTTGTCAGGCATTTGAACGGGCTGCCCAGGGAAGTGGTGGAGTCACCATCCCTGGAGGAATTTAAAAGACGTGTAGATGTGGTGCTTAGGGACATGGGTTAGTGGTGGACTTGGCAGTGCTAGTTTAATGGTTGGAGTCGGTGATCTTAAAGGTCTTTTCCAACCCGAACGATTCTGTGATTCAATGATTAATCTGAATAGTTTCAGTGCTCTGGTTTCTCACAGGGCCTGTGGAGGTGCAGCAAGAGACCTGCCAGGGAGGCAGAAACGCGGGGCTGGGGGCTGCCACTCTGTGACCTCGGCTTCTTGCTGGCTCTTGCAGAGCTCAGAGCTGTACCTGGGGCTTGCGGGGGCGGTGAGGGGGCTCAGGGATATGATCTAGCTTATTCAGTACAATGGAGAAAAGAGGCCAGACGTGATCTTAAATGGCAGTGTTAGCTATTTAACATCTTGCAGCTGGATGAGGTGAGTGTTGCAGGTCCCTTCCCACTGAAATCTATTACTCTATTCTATTCCATTCCATTCCATTCTATTCTAATTCTATTCTTGTGTGGCTTTTTTTTGAGAGGATGTCTGTGCTGTAGAACTAATCTGGTGTTTTCCAGGGGCTGAGCTGGGTGGGGAAAGGGGTGTCCTAAAGACTAAACTGAGTGCGTTAGGTGTGTGCAGCAGCATGTTCTTGTACAGGCTTGAGGTGGGATAATGGGGAACTTGGCCTTTAAAGCACAGAAAAAA
This sequence comes from Pandion haliaetus, assembly GCA_013401275.1. Taxonomy (NCBI): domain Eukaryota; kingdom Metazoa; phylum Chordata; class Aves; order Accipitriformes; family Pandionidae; genus Pandion; species Pandion haliaetus. The sequence goes on from VYZV01045820.1 coordinate 172,189, forward strand.
TGATTGTATAATGAAACTTGAGGTGAACTCTGTTTCTGCTCCTGTGTCAAACTTTGCTAAAACAATCTTGGATTGGGATTTGTCCCTATGAGAACATACGCCTCATAGAAAGTGAAGCCGGGTGAATAAGGAATAATTCAAGGCTTGAAAAAGTAAAAAAAGTGAAGACTGCTGAGGTCTGATGATGGAAATTCATTAGCTTCTGGCTAAATAAGTAACTATGATTCTCTTTCAATCTAAGAGCTCTGCCAGCTTGCAAAGGAGCAGATGTGCACACAAGATGGATAGTTTCAAAGAGTCAAAATACTGTTTTTGTGGTTTTTTTTTTACTTTAGTGATTATATTTTTTCATCTAAAATAAATCCAGATTGTGCATAGTCTGGAAAACAAAATAACAATATTTGGAGAGTGGGAGTGTTTATTTAACAGGTGGCTTATTTAGCAAATGGTTTAGTCTTATAAAAATAATATTCCTGTTGTATTCTGCAGCAGTGGTTCAGAACATATGAGAGCGGGAAGGCATTTTTGGGGGTTATTACTTGATGTGGGCTTGGGTTAGGTTGGTTTAATTAAGAACATCTGCAGGAGTGCGTTGCTAAGTGCATTTGCATATATTATTGACTTAGAGCTGGGTGCTGGGACTTGGCGAGCAGTCACCCCCTCCTCTTTGAGAAGAGAGAAGACAAGGGGACAAGACGAGACGTGTTTGCAGGGACACTGTGCCCTGTGCTGGCAGAAGGGGCAACCCGTGGGCTTCAGCCCATCAGTTTAAGGGACACACAAATTCGTCAGATATATTTCCAGCCTCCAGTGGCACGGGATACTTATCCCTAAACGTGGATTTGACACTCGGGATGTTATTCCCTATTCAGGATGTTATTCCCATACAGGATGTTCCCTGTAACAGATGTTATTCCTGTTATTCCCAGGTACTTATCCTGGAGGGGGGAAAAAGGGGAAGAATCCCCGATGACAAAGGTGGAGGGCAGGAGCTGAGCTGCATGGGCAATCCCAGCCCTTCCCAGTGCAGGCAGCGTGTTTCCTTAGGCTCATTTCTGAGGCTCGCTATGGTCCAGGCTGAGCCATCCTCGAGGTGTGGTGTGGCTCTTTGCCCCTTGGGCACCCACGCTCAAAGCTAAGCTCTGCCGAGGGATGTGGGGCTGCAGAAAAACCGGCGTGTCCCCCCGCCGTGCGTGGTGGCAAAGAGCAGGCGCAGGGACCAGGCAACCCCCCAGCACGGGGGCAGGAGCTGCCCCACCAGCCGCCGAAAAGGGACCTCACCGCAGCTACGCCTGCTGACAGAGGAGCGGTCGTGACCGCACAGAGCAGTGCCAGCATGCTCCGCTACAGACCGAATATAGAGTCTTTGTAAGCCTTCTACGTCGGGTGTGATAGCTGCGCTGGAATTTGAGCTGAGAGTTATTTTAATAACAATATTTTGAGTAGCAGAAGGATAATTACACACAGATTTGGCTCACTACCTCCACGAGGCTCGGCTTTTGTTTTCAGATGGTGTCTCTCTACATTTAACAAATACAAACGACTCTGTGGTTTGGTTTTTTTTTTTTCCCTATACTTGTTTTATTCTTATTAACCCTTCCAAAGGTGCTGGCACTGTATTAAGTAGCTGGCCTGGTACTGAATAAGTACCTGCACCGCGAACCGGTGGGGTGTGTTTCAGTTTTGGCCTTTCTGCGTCAGCCTGTGGAAGGTGGGAAGGGATTTCTTGCCAAAATATTTTTAATTTATTGGAATATTAAAGCACTTCCACAACTCCCAGGTTTTGCTAATAGTGTGAAGCATTAAATATAGGTAAAATGCCTTTGATGACAGAAGTCATGAACTCAATAATTTAAAGTGGTTATTAAATTATAATAGCCCTAATTCTTGCAAGTCATTTTAAGACTCCATCCCAGTATTTACCATTATTATTTGCCATATACAGCAATGCTGTTGTGATTTTTCAGGTGGGAGAGGAGTTAGAAATTGAGACAGTGTTGGGGAGGGGTGGGGGTAGGTTGGTTTGTTTTTTGCCCAAATTGGCCAAATCTCTGGTTGTCAGTGCTCATGAAGGAGACCCATGCTAACGGGGCCAGTCTTAGGTGAAGAGCCTAATGGTAATCATTGCACATTTCACCATACGGTAAAATACTACTTTTCCCAAGCGTCAACTTGATGAGGAAGCAAAGGAAAAAATTGTATTTCAAGATCACATTTCGTCAGAAAAACAAACACATTTTAAACACTCAGAGGAAGATCCTGTGATCTCCTCAGGGGTCTCAGCCGAGGCCCAAGCCAAGCCAGCTGCACGCAAGACCTGCAGTAAACCCCTGACCCTTTCCAACCTACGCCAGGAAAGCCAGAACAAGCCCTGCCACGGGGGGAACTGCTTTGTCTCTTGGCCTTGGAGCCAGTTGAGCCTAATGCCTGATCACTGGTGTGCCTTTGCAAGCCAAGAGCTTGGCTTTGCACACCAAGCACCAGCAGGCCCTCCTCCTCCTCCTCCTCCTTGTCCTCGTCCTCCTCCTTGTCCCCCTTTCAGAGCAGGCCTTCCCGGTGGCCGCAGCACTGGGCCGAGGGGAGCAGGCCCTTCTGCAGCAGCCGACCTGCCCAGAGACCTGCATGTGTTTAAACCCATTTCAGAAGTATTTCAGTCAAAAATTCTCTACTCCCTTCTTCTGTTCATTAACCTTTACCAGAGTGCTAATTCTGTATTCAAATATAAGGTCAAAGCCCTTAGCTGAATTTTTTTCAGAAGAACTAAGTGTCTTATCTAAAATCTTCTGGAGAAAAATACCGTGCCAGAAGCACTCATCAGTGCCTCTTGACTGGTGCTGCCGCCGTCTCGCTTCCCGAGGAGCTGGTGGTACATCTGACATGGGAGCGACTGTGCTGGGGAGCCAAGTTACTAAGGGTGATTAACTCTGGGAAATTAATTTTTTAAATGTACTCTCTTCCATCGCAGCCTTTTGCAAAAAGTTGCTTGAGACACTTAGCGAAACTCTCATGACAAAAATGAATATACTGTAAAAACTCAGGTATCTTTTCCACTACGTGTCTCATCAGCTGGGGAGGCAAACCGGCACTCGGACATTTCTGCTCTGCTCTGTCTATATAAAGCTATGCCTGCACGGAAAGACTCTACCACTGTACCCCACGCTTGAGGACGGCAGCACGTCCGCATCCGACTTGGGGAGGAAGATTTTGCTGAATTGGAAAACCATCACTGAGCTTTCAGGTTTGTTTAAGTTGAAATCAGAGCCCTGCTAGAGAAGAAGGCGGGAGCTCAGACCTCAGCGTGCAAAGCATAACGCTCTATCTTTGTCTTCTTAGCTGACCATTCGTCTGACCCTTTTTTTTTTAAGGTCCGTCTGATGGGTTAGGAGCTCAGTCTGAGCGCTGCAGCCTCCTCCTCCTCCCACTGCCCTGCCTTCCCCTTGCCCGGGGTTGGGGAGAGAAGGCGACAAAGAGACGGGGACCAAGAGCTGGGGCCAGCAGTGTGCTAGCCCCCGCCGTGCCACAGCCCCTTCCCCAGGGAGGGGAGACGATGCCGAGCGTGCCTGGTGCCTGGGGAGAGCAGCCCACCGCTGAGAGTGAAGCCTGAAACCGAATGCCCAGCATCTCCTCCTCTTAGACAGCACAGCTGCTGCGGGCCCTAAGAGCATAGTTTGGCAGCCTTGCGATTAAGTGAATACGAGAAAAAAAAACTCTGATGAGACTAGAAAATGCACAAGTAGCAGAGGAGGATGCTACTTGATCTCTTTTCCAGGGATACCTGGGGGAGGGTGGATGGAATTACCACCTTCCTGACTCGGGCTTGTTGCTCACCGATGGCTAAAGCAGGAGGCTGCATCTGCAGCGGTTTCAAAAGATTGATGCCAATATCCCAGAACTAAACTTCCAAAGACTGTATCGAGCACATTGTCTGATTCAGCTCTACATCACCTCTAACTCCACCTGGATTCCTCACCAGCTTATTTTCCAGCTCACTGAGAGCAATACAGGAACCCTCGCCTGGCCCCAGCAAAGCAGCCTGATGGCCGAGGCTCCGGGGAGCAGCTCATGGGAGGGTGTCCCGTCCCCTCACTCTGTCTTTCTGCTACTAATAAACACATAGCTAGGAAGAATACGTGCGCCTAGCTTGCTAAAAGTAATTTAGAAATGATTCACAGGGACTTCTGATCCTTAATTTTTGGCAAACATTAAATCCTCTTTAGACGGAAAATAGTGGCAAACGAGATTTGTTGCTCCCCTGGCTCCAACTCTCAGGCTCTCTGTCTTTAAAAGCCTGGGGGGAGTGAATTTGCAGCAGCTTACTCCAAAGTTAACTTTCTTTTTTCCTTGTAATAAATGTAAAAAGGTCAAGGTTAATGAAGAAAATAGTGAATTCGAAGTTCTGTGGAAGAACAACCCAGTGCTTTTAGCAATTCACTTAAATTAGAGAGGAAAACCAGTTCCCTTAACATTTTAAAGCTTTTGTAGCCTAATGAACCATGCTACCTCCTGCAGCTTCTACAGAGCCGAAATTCCTGCAAGAAACTGTCTCATTAGCATGAAGTGGGAGCAGCCTGCCCGGCTTGCTGCGGCTCCCCGGGATGCTTTGCCTCTCCCGCCCCTGATGAAGTATCTCTACCTGAAGTGACACGTCAAAAATGTTAAGCACATCTAAATGGCTGCACCTCCCAGCCTAAATTAACTGCCACGAAGAAGAGGAAAGTCTATTTTCCTATAAGAAAAGGAAAAAAAAATAAGGTGGGGGGAGGGAAGAAATGGTCCTGCCATCTCACCAGTAGACACCTACCAGAAAACAAGGTTGCTGCTGTTCAATCACATCTTTAAGGTTTACTCTCACTTGTGGTTCACATTTAAGTTGCTGTCATTGAGGTTAATGGGAGTTATGTGCTTATGACTATAATGGTTTTGATAAGTGGAAAAGCTGATGTTATTGCACATAAATCGCATCATGTAATGTGCGAATTGTGTTTTGGTTTTGGCTGAAAAATAATAAAGAGAAGGATGGATGTGCATTAGGAAAGAACAGATTTTGCCCTCTAGATACCAAATATAATATAGATCATCATTACAGGCTTTTTTTTTATCTGGCAGCATAAAAAAAAAGGGTAGTGGAGGAATAATGAGTACTTTCATATTTGGCAGAAAAGAGGGGAAATTCCTGTGGCCAGAGCAGCCCTGTACCCTCTCCTCCTCCCCCACCTTTACATTCTGGCTTGCTGCACAGATGTAATTTATTCTGCTAATGGGGGCGAAGGTTTACCTGCTGTCCAGCTGCCCCGGGGGCTGAGGCAATGAAAGGGACTGCAAGTAAAATGACTTTCAGCTGTGCTATTTTTCATTGCTGTTTGCAGGTGCGTTCGAAGTTCCCCGAGTGGGAGAACCGAGCCCTCTGCTCCGCTTGGGTACACGCGGAGTGAGAAGGAAGGAGAAGGTCCCTCCTGCATTTCTCCCGTCACCGGGACGGCTGCTGGCATGAATTAAAGCAAACCCTCGGGGATAATTCTGACAGCCAGCAGTTACAGAGACATCAGCACATAGGTGGTGCGGAGCGGGTGATGACCGTTATCCGTCATGGAGCAGCCCTCCCGTGCAGAGACCTGACGGCCTCATCACACCTCTGTCTGAGACAAGAACGAAGCAGCCAGAGCAGGTGGGAATTGGCCCCCCAGCTTGTCCTATCATGCAGATTTACATCCCACCAAGCAATGGAAAAGCCTAATGTGCCCTAAAATATGAATGACCGAAAACTGAGTTTATGGGAAGTGGCAAATATGCTGATCTCTACATTTTTAAACATGGGAATTTTTTAATATAAAGGAACCTTTGAGCTCTTAATGAATTAGGCATAAAGTGGGCAGAAAGCGATAGGAACAAATAGGTTTGTGCTCAGCACTGAAAGTGCCCTGCTAAAAAGTCTCCCCTGCCCTTGCTGCAACAAAATTTTTGGAGCAGGATTTATTGAGAGTCCCTTCCAAATTATCCCGAGACCCTTGTGCCATTGCCTTGACCTGGCTGTTTTCAGTTATGTTAGGGACTTTTCCGATCATACAATAGATTCCCTCCCTTGCCCTCAATGCTCAGCAGAGAAACATAAACCAGGACCGAAAACCAGAGCCGACCCAAACGAAGCGTGGTTGCAGCATCCCTGTGTGTGCAACGGTGGTGCTTAAGGTCGGCCAAATTGAAATTCCTCCCTTTGATGGCAATACTTCTTTACCTACTCTCAATATTAAGGCTGAATGGAGAATTTTTAATTCCTGTTTTTGAAGATTTTTTTTTTTTTTAACATTTTCCTGTTTTAAAGAATTTTGTGCCGCAAGCTGTAGCGTGGCTGGAGGGGTGCAAACGTGCAGCCCCTCTTCCCGCAGCGCTGCGGGAGGAGGGAGCAGCCAGGCACCCCGCTCTGCCTGGGCTCGGGGCCACCCGAGGCAATGAAGCGTCCAAGGGGACGTGGAAGGGGAGGTGACGAGCCTTTGGCAGCACCGCGGCACTGCCAGCTCCCCCCCGGCAAACCCCGCGAGCGAGGAGACGCACTGCCAGTGCTAAAGTGTCAGGCTCAAATTTGTCCTCTTCCTAAACTTCCTCACATATGTCAGTTTATGCAAGAATTTCAAAATTATTTAAGATTCTTTTAAAAGAAACTTTTTTTTTCTTTTTCTTTTTTTTCCAAAGAAACAAAACCTTCCATGGCAGGCTATGAAATGTGGATTATTTACCTCCAGACTGGGCACAAATCTCATCCAGTCTTAGAAGTAAATGTGTATTTAGTCTTTAAGGCATATCGTTTGTCCATGTAAATACATATTTTGGTATACACATTCTTTATAACACAGTCATGTAGACTAAGCGGAGATTTTGGTAGGCATAACGTTTACCATTGTTTGTCTAGAACGCTAGGTCTGAAAACGTGCAAAAAAGCAGCTTTTACTGCTGATGGTTTTTAACACTCCTGTATCTTAAAAACAGCATAATTTCTAAAAAAAATATATATATCGAAAAGTTTAAAAAAAGCTGTCTAGCTATGAAGGATACATTTCCTGCCAAGTTATAAACCCTTGAGAAACTGCATTTGTTCAAGAAGTTGTGAGACATCCTTTAATTCAGTATTAGTATAACATCACGATCAGCAACTGTATAATTAGAGCATCATTGCTTCTATGTACGTCACCGATGCAATGGTAACTGCAGACCTGAGTTATTGCACAAGTAGGAACTTACGGTGTTACAGACTTTGGGGTTTCCAATGTGGACAACAATCTTGATGTAAATATTCAGTTATACTGCTTGGAGCTAAGCCATTTATTTTTCACGTTTGAAAGGTGGGAATAAATATAATAATATTTGCCCGACAGATAGGAACAGTATGGGTTAATCCTTTGAAGAAGCATAGAACATACCTTCAAACAGTTGCCTAAAGCAAACACACCCCACAAATTACAGGGTGGGTGGATTTCGTAAAATGCGGTTGTGTTCAATTTGCAGCAGTCTGCACCGTCCGTTTTGGAAGAACGCCCCAATAAGTCCCAATCTGTACAATTACCAGTTTACCGCACGGAACAGATTCACCAAGAACCAAGTTTCTTTATTTGATCGACACCGCCTACAGCTCCAATCCTGCAAAAATTAAGGTCGTTTGGCTGTATGTACTATGTTGAATTAATCGGTGCATAAAGTTAAGCACAGCTGTATCTCTTTGTAGGACTGGAGGGCTGAGTGGGCAGAGTCTCATACGCAGCCTTCAGGAGACTAACCCTACAGACACCGAGGGCACACGGCCGCGTGTGCGCAGCCCCAGCACGCCGCGCTGCGCTTCGCACACACGCACACATACACACATGGCCACTGCTGAACACGCAGGTCTGACTGATATTAAATACCTATTTCATCTAAGGAAACGCCATTGGCACCTAGAAAAGTTTGGGGATTTTGTTGTGGTTTTTTTCTTTTTCCTTTTGTTCTCCACGTCATCCAGTGGCTCTATCTGGTACGAATGCAAACAGTCCATACTTCATTTATGGTTTCGTATTTAATAAAGCTGCTGTTCATTCTATTCTGTTGCTGGAAATATCAGGATCCAGATATCAGGAATCACTGAAATGAAACGTATCGTTGAAACATATGATTTGATCCAGCCACAGGATAGAAACATCTCTCAATTTTGCATGAGACGAGGCATATGAGTTGGGCTATGCGTATCCTTTTTTCCTTTCTTCATAAAACTGTACTGACATGATACTTTCTGCAGCACCACTGTTTCTAGCGAATGGGTTCTAAAATATAGCACTTTAAAGCTGCAATACAAGAGAGATCAGAACATCAGGACTGTATATAGTATAATTTGAATTGGGCTTATACCATTTCCTTAAAAGAATGAGTTTTGTCATGTTATTCAAGGTTTTAAAAAATGCCACATTTCTGGAAAGGGTAACTGCTTAGCACATGGCTGTAAATAATACGACAAGAATAGTACGATCTGTCACTGAACATGCACAGAGTGACCCAGGACCTTTTATTGCCATACTTTGGATTCAACATATTTCCGTTTATACCCTGCGTCTGAGCTTATCCGTAACTACACCAAATTCACTGCACACTCTGTCTACACGTTAGCATGGGATAGTATATCTTGAGACTAGTGAAGCTCGGAGTCTGCCTTTTCAAAACCTGGGGTATCTGAACTGAATTGGGAACTGCTGAGTATGCAGAGCGCTCAGCTGGTATTGCTCGCTACAAAAACCTACTGTCAGGAAGAAAAAATGTTATAGTATAATAATTGTGTCGCCTACTGGAGTTCATATACAAAACAGGGGAATAATAATGTCGATAATGGTTTTATTATTCTCGTCATCGATCGCTGTTTTGTAAGCAAGTCAAGATCTATTGGGGTCACCAGGAGATCCTGCATTCAAGGGCTGTTGGCCAGAGTCAAGCCGCAGCAATTTTCACAGATGGCATTTTTAAATTCAGCTGTAAACTGTGAGCAATTTTTTGTGTTAATGCTGTCCGGGGCTGTTAAAAAAAAAAAAAGTTAGTAGCATTACATGCTATTTTGAAACGTGATCCTTCACTGAGTGAAATGAGAGTATTATCTTGATAGACTGCAGTACGAGGAAATTGTGTGTGAGGACTTAACTGCTGTGGTAAGATGTTTGTACAGTGTTAGTACATCGGTAATGAAGTCCTGTCTGTAAAAACGATTCTATCATGGACGGCAACATGCACTTCGGTACAGTTATTGGAGCAACCTTGTTTTAATATATATATGTATTTTATATATATATATGTATATATATAAAATTCTGCTTGATACTTCATGTATTTTCAGATATCTAATATTTAAAAGCATCCTTTATCATTGCTAAA